>VDFB02357681.1:0-87634 GCA_007258455.2 Sequoia sempervirens | reverse complement strand
AATTTGAGCTTTAATCTAATCATCCAAATCTGAGCTTGAATCTAATCATCCAAATTTGAGCTTAAATCCCATCCTAATCTGAGCTTTAATCCAATCATCCTAATCTAATCTTAAATCAAATCCTAATCTAAGCTTCAATCCAATCCTAATTTGAGCTTAAATTGAATCCCAATCCAAGCTTAGTCTAAATCACAATTTGAGCTTTAGTCCATCCACATCCAAGATCTTATGATATCAAAACAAATCTTATGATCCCTTCTAAACCATATTCTTCTAATCCATTCTATTTATCTTTTCATCATCTCTCCTTTTCTTATAATCATCTACTCCCATCCTTTCAATCCAACATCATGAATCCTCATCCTCCATCAGTGCAACAAAACATAGTAGTCAAGGGGAATCCCAATTACGTTGATGATGCTAATAAAAGTCTTGTTGATCAAGATGAGTATGATATAGATCCCCTTGATGCTATCATTACTAGCAAGATTTCCCCAACCATCTTCCAAAATCCAATCACTCCTCTGAGCTATCCTATCACCCCTTCATCCACATCCACTAGTAGTCCTTATGCTACCTTTGAAAAGGGATATTTGTTATCTTCTCCATCCACATATTCTTCGTACCCTTCATCTACATCTCTCTCTTATCCAACACCCACACCTCCTATCCTAATCCATCATCCCAATATTCCTACCTTAATTCCACATCCACTTTCTCCAACATCAATCCATCATCCACATCCTCCTATCCTAATCCACCATCCCAATCTTCCCACCTTAACCCACCATTCCAATCCTCCTATCCTAATCCACCATCCCAATATTCCTACCTTAATTCCCCATCCACTCTCTCTAACATCAATCCACCATCCACATATTGCTATCCCAATCCTCCATCAATGTCCTCCTATACTAATCCACCACCCACATCCTCTTGTCCTAATCCACCATCCCAATCTTCCCACCATAATCCTCTATTCCAATATTTGTACCTTAATTCCCCACCAACTTTCTCCAACATCCATCCACCATCCATATCCTCCTATGTCACTCCATCTTCCACTCCATCATATCCTAATCCTCCACTCCATGATTCTCATCCACCATCCATATCCTCCTATATTACTCCATCTTCCACTCCATCATGTCCTAATCCTCCACCTACTACTACTCCTCCATCCAATTCCATTCCTCCATCTAATCCTCATCCACCAATCCATAATCCTAATCCTCCACCCATTCATAATCCTTCATCTACTTCCACCACACCATCTGAGCCTACAATAAGCAAGTACCTCATTCCATATGTCAACCAAGGACTTGTGACAAAGAAGACATCCCCAACTCCACATCCTGGAGGCATGGAACCATGTTGCCCCACTCCCCCATGTATGATCACTAGTGATGAGACCCTTCTCCATCCCACACCTATCATTACTATTACCACCCCTAGCACCACCCAAACTGTTGAAACCATCAAACCCACTGAATCCATTGAATCCCCATCTTCTATTCCTAGATCCACCCAATCCATTGAAGACACCCAAAGCCAATCCACTACTACTCTTAGTATCACTGAAATCCACTCCCATGAACTTCATGAATCCTCCACCCTTTCATCTCCCCCACTTGAGGAGTCCCTCCAACACTCCATCATCACGCCTCCCACACACAATGAGTCCTGCCAAGAGCTTGATCCAAAGCATACCAAAATATCCCCTCCACATCAAGATCCTTCCATCCTATCTACTCCAACTCAAGATCATAGTCCCCCATCCATTCCATCTCATGATCCCCTTGTCACTACAAATCCAATCACTCCATCTCATGATCCCTTATCACCCTCTACCCCAGACCAAGATCTTACCATTACACCTAATCCCCCTCATGATTCCTTATCACCTCCTCCTCTAAAGAAAGATACTACCATCCCATCATCTCCATCTCATGATCCTTCATTGCCATTAATCAATCTATCCCAACACCACTTTTATATGGACCCTTGGTACTCTTACATTCATCCATGGTGGTTTTCTTGAAAAAGAAGAACAACATGTATACACCACCCATCCTCCACCTAATAATGGACTCACATCATGTTTCTAGAATAATAAGCATCCTACCATAAACCAAATGCTCAAGATCATGAACTATCAAGGAAAAGGCTTAGGAATTCATGAGCAAGGTATTTTGGAGCCCATCCATGTCAAAGAACACCCACGTGCACAAGGTCTTGGATATATATCTCAAGACTCACAATCCAAACATGTTGGTACAACCTCCATACATCCTAAGTGATCCACTTCCAAAAGAACAATAGGCTCTTCCCATCACTCCACCACCCCATATTTCTCCATTCCTCCTCCTCCATCATATCACCTCAAAACAACCATCCATAGTCCTCCTTCATCCTACAAATCTATTTTGGGTTCTTATGTCCCTCCATCCACCATCACCCATCTTTCATCTACTACGTCTATTTTGGGTCCCTATGTCCCTCCATCCACCATCACACATCCTCCACATACTAAGTCCATTTTAGGACCTTACATCCCAAAATCACCTCCTCCATCTCATCTTCCTCATTCCTTCATCCACCAATCACCTCTTCCTATCACCCATCATAAAAATCACACTTTCATATTCCCTAATCAGGATCAACAAAGGAACATAACTACACTTCCCCCATCCACACATCATCCCCAAAATCCTACCTCTATCACTCCATTCATATCCTCTCCACATCATCCATCTCCTCACACCTATCCCATTGCTATTAAAAGCACTTTTGGATGCCAAAGTAAAAATGCATAAATCTAAATATCCACATGAATCTAAAGCTCCTCATGTCCCCTTAAAAGGACATGTTGAAGAAAGGGAAAATATGATCCAAAATCCAAATCAATCCCAAAGGATACACAAGCCCAACAAAGCAAAAATAAAAGCCATGTGGATCCCGAAGAAAAAGGATGCAATTCCTTCAAATGAAAGATCCAATCCAACATCCAAAGTTGTTAATCCAACAACTAATCACACACATCCTCCATATCCTAAATCTATTTTGGGTCCCTATGTCTCAAAGTCCACTATCCCAACTCTTCCACCATCCCCAAATTCTCTATCCAATAATCCTCCTATCATTCCACATCCCCCACCATATGTGCCAATGTTGGTCCTGAAAACATCCCCCCATCACACATCTACTCCATCATTCCATCCATACACTTTCTCACATCCCATCCATTATCCCACATATGTTCCTCATCCAATCCCTTTAATCCATTCTATTGCATAATCCATCCATCTTAATAAGGTTGTACCAACATCCAATAGTCACTTCATACATGGGCTCTTATTACCTCATATAGAACTTGATGCTTGAGTCCATCTATCCCCCTTATCACATGTCTTCTAAATCCACTTATCCACATCCCTATCCTTATCCATTTCCATCCACATACTATCTAAAAAAGTCCAAAAATTCAAAAAAGTAAAAAAAAAAAAAGCATTCATCCAATGGTGAAAACTTGGAAAACAATCACCTTGGATAAGTACCATGATGAAAACCTAGAAAATAGGCATCATGTGTAAATCCCCCATCATGTTTCCTTCCACACTTGGGGGAAAATTCATCCCCTTCATCTCCTCCATCCAACCTATGCACTATCATACCCATCATATCCCATTTATCCCAATCCATCCATCCTCCTTGTGATCTTGATAAAGATAGGGAAAATCTTTATACATGCTTTGGACCCCTCTTGGCATACATCCTTTCTATCCATACTATCTTATTTCTTGTCTACCCATCATGTCATCTATTCCATCTCCCCATCCTTATCTTTCCATTCACCCATCCAAAAAACCCCTTTCATCTCCCTATCCTTGTCTTCCTACCCATCCAAACAACCCCTTCCATCTCTCCATCCAAACAACCCCTTTCATCTCCCCATCCTTATCTCCCTATCCATCCAAGTGAAAATCATTTTCATCTCCCCATCCTTATCTTCCTCTCCACCCATCATATCATCCCTTCCATCCCCACCCTTATCTCCCTATCCATTCATCTCTATCCTCATTCTATCTCATAATCCCTTGTCATTGGTATCTAGTTATAGGCTTCCCCATGTAACCCGATGTCATCCCTCTCACTATCATCACTCCCACCACTTTCACACATCTTTCCAATATCCTATCACTTTTTACCACTCATCTATCAATCATATCATCCTCCCAATTCATATTTTCATTATTTGGATAACTCTCCCATTCCTGAGCTTCACGCGATCACCATCATCCTATCCACTAGGTCAGTATTGTGTCATCATGTAGGTTCCAACTTTATATCCACTTATCATGGTCATCTCAACATCCTTTATCCATTATCTATCTTTGGTCTTTTATCGAACTTCGTTGCCTCTGAGATTTCACATAGGAAAAGCTAATCATTTGATCAACCCCCGAGGCATTTGTCTGTCCGGTCTTTGTCATCCATCAATGTCTCCATCTTCCTCTTTCCGCTTTTATCCATGGTCAGTCGTTAATGTTTTATTGAACTACGAGGGCTCTGCGCTTTCACATAGGCAAGGCTAATCTTTGATCGGCCCCTAAGCCCCTAGGTCTTTAGATTTTTGTCTTGTTGTCATGTCATGTCGTCAAGTGTGTCCCTACCTAGCTGGTTCCTAACAAACAAAATATGTTAGTATCTTGAGGTCCAATAAGTTTTGAGTATCCTAAGTCATGTCAGTCATTTAATCTATCCTCCATCTTTGGTCTTAATAGGATGTATCCTTCCTAAATCATATCGTATCAATCCCATCCACCCTCTTTAATCCTATGGCAAAGGAAATTTGAAATTTATTGTGATCTTTTGATGCTTTTGGATTTTGTTTATCATTTGAGCTTCCTATTATACCTAATCAAGGTCGCCACAATCCCTCATATCATGGTGCACTTTGAAAGGTAAACATAGGGGCATATCTTGATCTTTTGTCTATTCTTGTCTTCTTGGTTGTCCCACGTAGTACCCACCAATATCCTTGTGGTCTTGTGTTACACCGGGTCATCCTTTGTGTTTGTGGTTTTCCAACATTGGCCCTACCAAAGCCCCCGTGACTTTGGGATTTTAGACTGACCTTTTTTTTGTTGTCTCAGTCCCATGCATGTGATACAAATTCACCTTGGTTCCTCATATCCTGGTGCATAGTATCTCATGCTATATCAAATTTAGTGCTCATTACATGGTAGCATAATGAATAACAATTAAATTACTTGATTTGATCACTCTCCTTTCATATCCCCCATCTCCCATCCTCTCGTCTATCATTTTCCTTTATTAACATCACCCCATCCCCTCACCCTCCATCTTTCTAATCCATTCATCCTTCATCACTCTAGTCATCTCTCTATCCTATCTATTTTCATAATCTCCCTCCACTTTATTCATCCTCATCATTTCATCATATCTTCAATCTTCTTAGGATAATATAGATTTTTTATTCTAAGCATCTTTTCCTCCATTGTCTTCATTCATTTTAGCCATCACACATCTCAATCCAACCCTCATCCATTCAATCTAGCAAAAATCATCTAATCACATCCTTGGTCTTGTTCCCATCCTTGCTACAAGCCTTGATCCAATCATCATCACCGTCATCATCAGTGGGATGTATCGTTCCCTTGTCAACAACACTCTCATTGTCATCATTGGGATGTATCCTTCCCTATCCTTGTGTTTTTCTGGGATATATTATTCCCTCATCAACAACACTCTCACCATCATCAGGATGCATCCTTCCTTATCTTTTTGTGTTTTTTTGAGATGTATCATTCCCTCATCAACAACACTCTCATCATCATTGTCAAGATGTATCCTTCCCTATCATTTTTTGTTGTTTTGGGATGTATCCTTACCTCCTCAACAATGCTCCATCCATCATCAATCCATTTTGGCTTGTAGCTTGACTGGGGAAACATCATATTTGTCCTTGAAACCATTTGTGCTTTCTCTCTTCTCATCTTCTCTTCCCAATCTCCTCTTGCTTATCATCCTCTCTTATCCATCATTTTGCATCATCTCATCCATTTCGAGAGCAAACCCATGTTCTCTTGAACTCGCATGTCCTCTTGAGGGGGAACCCTCAATACCTACCATCAATCCCTAGTCTTCATTCCCATCATCTTTCCTCCTAGTCACTCCTTTGAATGATTGGGGCATCTTTCAAAATCTAACCATCTTCTTCCAGTTTCTATGTTTTAATATTCTTTGAAATGATGCTACTTCATAACACCATCTCAAAGATAGAAAAAATGTAGACATTGAAAATTGACCACTTTAATTTGGTCAATTTACCCCCTATTTGATTAATGTCATATCCTCTATATTAATTAAAGAATACCCTATTATTTAATTAATATTCATTATCACTTATCCCTTCATCCTAATTTATTTCTGCCATCATCTTTAAATCCTAGCCTCAAGTAAATAATTACCTTTAATTATTTACTCCCATAACTTATCCCTTTTCCTCTAAAGAATTAGATAAATATTCTATTTATTTAATTCCCCTCATGTCACATCCTCCATAACCTTTTTCTAATCCTGATTAATTTGCATAATCCTAGATTAAGGATTTTCACATTCCTAATCCTTGATTAGGGAGGTGTCACATCCTCCATAATATGCAAGTGGATCATTAATCCTCATTACCCACCTAATCATTTTCCTAATCTCTCACACAACCTAATCATTGATTAGCTATCCTAACCTACCCCTTGGTCAACTCTTCCCATCCCCCAAGGAATTTTTAATTCCTTTTTGTCTTCCCAAGGTCCTTTTGAGGAATTTTTAATTCCTCTCACATCCCCCAAGGAATATTTAATTCCTTTTATCATTCCCATGCACATTAAAAATAAATTTTTAATTCCTTTGGTCAACTCTTTGATCTCAACCCTTGATCTTCATCCCCCTTTCAATCTCCACCATCCATTCCTATCTCCCTTGTTAAATGACTAACACTTAGCCATTTTTGTATTCGACCACATTCTCAACCATTCTCAAGCACACAAGCTCTCTCATAATCTCTCACACTATCACCATGACCAAATCCTTGCAACCATAGCCATCTTGCATCCATCTTGTGACCAAATCAAGCAAAATTAAGCTATTATGCTACCAAAATCAATATAGAGCACACATATCAAGCCATCAAAAAGGGAAAACAAACTCATCAGGGTCAAACAAGGTAAACTTTTGTTTTATTGTCATTTTAAGTTTGAGTTTCATCTTAAGCCCAATCTTGAATGTTCTCTTTGGTTTTTTATCTTCTTGCTTGAGTTTATTTCTTGCATTTTAGATGGGGTAAAAACACTGCACATAGTATGTTTGTAAGCCTTCAAGGAAAGGCCTGTGAGTCCTGGATATTCACCTTTGTGGCCAATGTTGCATGTAAGTGTTCTATATTAATGAAGATTCATGTTCTCCTATGTATTTTTTGTGTTGTTTTCATTGTGTTGACTCATTGCTGCACTATTTGGAATGTTCCTTTTGGAACCCTCCTACCATGACTGCACCACTTCACATTATCCTTGACTCCTTGTTTCATGTTTTCATTATATCCAATTTTAGAAAGAATTTTATATCCAACACAAATAGGTAAGTGTTGTCTAAATGATTATGATAATTATTGATTATTTTATAAGAATTAATATCTTTTTTAGGTGTTTGAATGTTAAGGTTAGACATCTCCAGCACACAAGGGATGAAAGCTAAAGAGGCTCCATCATCATTGTGGGATGATATTTTTGGATTTGCTGATGTAGAAAAAGATTGAGAAAATGAAACACAAGACTCCTTATGTTGAGATTGTGAGATTTTGTACTCTCCCACAAAGGAGGGTGTAAAATCTAATGAACCTTGGGAAATCATCACCAAAACATGTATGTGAAGATGAAGCATTGTTTTGATCATTATTTGTAGTAGATTGTGTTGATGCCATTCAAACAACCTTAGACTCTTTGGGCTTTGATGGTGATATTTTAGACTCCCTAATGAAAGTAGGTGTAAAATTTAATGATCCCCAATCATCACACAAGAGTGCATTCATATTCCACTTTTGAATATGGAATCAAAGAACTAAGTGAGTCAAAAAAATTATGCTTGGCTTGGGCATGTAAATAACTTTCTTTACCTGCTTGAGCCATATATATCTTGTTATTACATTCATATTTTATTTTATAGATAAGAGTAGACAAGACTCCCTTCATGACATGAATCAATGGTCTACCCAGAAGAATATAATATGAAAGAGGATCTTCCATAATATAGATAGAGGTAGGAAAATTCACAAGTCCTACCTTAATGGGTAGTGTGATTGTACCCAATGGTTGCCTACCAACACTATCAAAGCCACAAATAAAAAGATTATCTAGTTTTATGAGAGACTTATCCACACCGATCTTGTCTAAGAGGTTAATGCTACAAACATTAAGACCCAATCCATTGTCAATGAGAGTACATCTAACCCCAGTTTTATTAATGATGAAAAAATACTAGAAAAGCTTCATGTTGGTTTTAGAATTTAGGAGGAGGAAATTCATATTGAAGGAATGTAATATCCAAGTTTTTTGCATTCATGCTATCTAAAAAGGCTACTACATTGAACTCAGTTTAATCTAGAAGGTGGTACAACAATATTATGCAAACTATCTTCGAGAATACCATGGTAGATAGGTGAAGTTTGAATTAAGTCCCAAAGAGAGATCTTAGCTGGAGTATTATGAAGTTTCTCAACAAGATCATACTCTTTTTCCACATGTTGAGGAAGATGAGGTGCAGAGGAAGATATGGTTGAGGAAATGGAATGGACGTTTGCATTAATTTTGGTTTCTTGGTATTTTGAGTGTTATATATGTGTGAGAAAATTCATGATAATCTGGTTGCTGTGACATATTTTCATGTATATAATTTTTTTGGGTGAGTTTTTTTTGCAAATTTATGATATGACTAGGAGGTTTAGGTTGGTTTGAAGGAGGTCCTATAATAAGAGAAGGCTTAGCTTGATGCTTAAGAACATGAGGATAGGTGATCAATTTCAGTCTTATAATTTTAATTAAGTTGACTATCTATTGACAATACTCTATCAACAGGGTATCAATGATTGCATCCTCTTGCGCCAAGATATACTCACAAGTAGTGGAGATATGGGGAGAGGGAAAATCATGAGTATCAATGATTGCATCCTCTTGCACCAAAATATCCTCACAAGTAGGAGAGATGTTGGGAGAGGGAAAAACATGAGTATCAATGATTGCATCCTCTTGTGCCAAGATATCCTAACAAGTAGGAGAGATATTGGGAGGGGGATAAACATGAGTATCAATGATTGCATCCTCTTGCACCAAGATATCCTCACAAGTAGGAGAGATATTAGGAGATGGAAAAATACGAGTATCATGATTACTTGAAGTTCATGAAGATTAGGTAATGTGATGTTAATACATATATCAATAATTTTATTCTTTTGCACCAAGATATTCTCATTGGTAGGAAAATTCTTGATCGATCGAAGGACGATGTATATCCCTTTTGATGGCATGGAATGCAGTTCAGGGCAACACTCCAAAAAAATTGTTTTAGGGAAGCCATATTTTGTTATATTAAAAGTACATTTTGAAAAAGAAAAAATATTGTTATTTTTTAGGGGTAATGCACTGAATTAGGTGAATTAGGGAAAAACTAACAATGCACAACAAAGTTGAAAGTTTTAAAAAAAAAAAAAAAGAATTGGATTTTAATAGAAACCACAAATATGGTTTTCCACAAAAAATTTGATGGCAAATTGACTGGATGGGGGTATGGACACCCTAGACCAAAGGTGCATTGGCCTAGCCACGATAGGATGGTCCTCAAAGAGAACAATCCATACCATGCAACAAGAGTAACACAATGAAAGAAACATCGAATATGAAGGCAAATGCAGATGAAAATATTCTCATTAACATAAATCTTAATTACATTCGACTGTCAACACCCAGGATTACAGATTCAGCTCACAGACGTGATAAAACATGCTCATAAATACAACATTCCAATATGCTCCTATATGCGAGAAAAATCTTACAGATCAACTCTATCTTAATCTTATTAATCAACTACTACCATTCAAATGATCGATTACAAGCTTTATATCATATCCACAATTTTGGAATCATCTGTGTTGGCCAAAGATCATCACATTATCCAAGGAAACAAAATGTAACGTGCGCATGAGTAGGTCAGCCTCAAATTTGAATTACTCTTCAATAGGTGTATAAGATGAAGTGTGGACCTATAATGAAGGTCGGGGACACTCCACGGAATAATTAAAATCACACCGTTCAGATCCACAATGATCAAACTAGCCACAAAGTTTGAAAATTATTTTGGTGTTGGTTCAAGAAACTACCATGAAATCTAGAAGTGATAACTTGTCAGAAAAAGATCCAATCACGCTCAAATCTTGGAATAAGGAAAATGAACATGTCGATGATGTGCACAAAGATCCACAAGGTCTGGTGAGAAAAGATGATGAATCTACCAACATAAACTGAGCAAGAACAGAACAAGAATAAAACTGAAAGAAAAATATATATATTTTTTGGTTGATGTAAGATTGCCGAAAACCAAGGATGCTCTTGCATCATACATCCAAGGTTATTGAAAAATGAGTCCCTCACTTTGTTGGGGCCAAAGGAAAACCAAAATGGTCTACCTCAGCCTGATAAATCCAAGAAAAATCCTCCACCGGTCTACCTTTCCACTTCACAAGATATTCTTTGTACTGTCTTCCATGAGTTTTCCTTCCATCTTTGATATCCAAAATCTCTTCTATCTCATCTTACTATTTTTAGGAAACTGATTTTCCAATTTTGTTTGGTTATCTTCACTGAACTCTACTTCATGATACTTATGTAGATTTGAAACATTGAATATAGGTGATACACCCATGCCATTCGGTAACTCCACTTCATATGCATTCCCTGAATCAAATTTCTTCAAGATCTTACAAGGTCAAAACTTCCTCATCTTCAACTTATTGTATGTGCCAAGTGGAAACCTTTCCTTCCTCAAATATACCATCAATTCATCTCTAATTTTGAATTCCTTATGTCTCCTCTTTTCATCTGCTTTCTCCTTATACTTTTGTTTCATGTCTTCCAATTGTTGTTTCACTTGAGTATGCAATTTCTTCATGTGTTCTGCAAATTCTTCTGCTTCTGCACTCCTTTTATCTTTCATACTAATGTCTCTCAACTCTGATATTCCTCTAGGATGAACTCCAGTAACAATCTCAAAAGGTGTCTTTCCTGTACTCCTGTTTACTAAATTATTGTAAGAAAACTCTGCTTGTGCAAGGACTAAATCCCAACTTCTAGACTTCTCTCCAACCAAACATCTCAAAAAATTCCCTAAACTCCTATTCACTATCTATGTCTGTCCATCTGTTTGTGGGTGAAAAGTAGAACTGAACTTCAAATCCATCTTCAACTTCTTCCAAAGTGTTCTCCAAAAATAACCAACAAACCTTACATCTCTTTCTAAAAATATACTCCTAGGTAATCCATGCAATCTGACCACTTCTTTGAAAAACAAATTTGCTACATGTATTGCATCTGTTGTCTTCTTACAAGGTATGAAATGTACCATTTTAGAAAATCTATCTACCACCACAAATACAGAATCATTACCTCTTTGTGTCTTCGGCAAACCAAGTATGAAATCCATACTAATATCTTCCCAATGTCTCTCTGAAACTATCAAAGGCTTATTAATCCAACATTCTAACTACTTCCTTTTGCAACTTGACAAACTCTACAACTCTACACAAATCTCCTAACATCCTTATGAATCTGGGGCCAAAAGTAATTCTCACTTACCAATTCCACTGCCTTATCAACTCCAAAGTGTCCTAAAAATCCTCCACTATTTTTCTCCTTCACCAAGTTATCCCTTATTAAACTCTAGGGTATACACAGTTGATTACCTCTAAATGAAATATCCTCTGAAACTAGTTCTTTACAAGCTCTCCAAGTCTCCCTCATACAAGTTATTCAACTCATCAAATACGTCTTGTAAATTTCAAAAATGATAAACCTTCCAAAATGTTGAAATAAATCTTCTTTAATCGAAAATAGTCGAGAAAATTTTGAAATATTTGTTATTTTCGAGTTTTTTTAATTTGATAAATTTGAAAAAAAATAACTTTATTTTATTTCATTCATTTTTGGCCGAGTAGTTATCGGCCAATAAAGTTCCGACCGATTAGTTTTCGGCCAATTCATTCCCGGCCGATAGGGTTTCGGCCGAAACCAGATCGGCCAAAAACGTGTCGGCCGAAAACATCTAGTTGGCATCCTACATGGCAGCTTAGTCATCATTTTTCAGAATTTTCTTAAACATTCATTTTTGGCAGAGTATTTCTCTAGTCAGACTAATTTTTTTGCAAAAAATAAAAATACCCTTTTGTAGAGCTTGAAGTGTAGAATCCAAATATAGAATTTTTATAATATTTTGATTAGTTTTGATATCTTTTATTTTTAAAATAATGCAAGTAGGTTTTAAAAATTAAAAAAGAGGCTGATTTGATATTAAAAAAATGATAGTAAAGTTTATTAAAATGTTTTAAATATTATATGAGGCATAAGAGGAGAGAGTCTACTTCAAAAGGGTGTATTTTGTTTTTTGAAAATGATTGAAAAAATTGAAATTAGTTGATAGCCCGTGAAAATTGTCAAATTCTGACATGTTTGACTTTAAAACATTATTACAAGAAAAATATACATCAAAATGTGATTTTTTTTTTCCATGCACAGGATATTGAAATTACCTATTTGGAAAAAAAAAAAGGAGAGAAATGAAGTTTTTTTCATTTTATTTCTTGACGGCCCGTGAAGTCACTCTTTTATGAAATTTTCAGCATTCCAAAATTTGTCCTTAAATTGATAAAAACATAATAAAAACAATTTTTTTTAAAATTTTAAAAATTACAGGAATAAACTACACCAAAAGTTCTACATTTTATTAGTTTACACCATTTTGAAATTCAAAACATAAAGACCACTTTTATGTGGTCGAAGTTCAGAATTTTTTTTGTTGTTGGCCGATTCCTTTATAAAGTGTGACACAGGTTTGTGCTTTTACCTAGATATGAGATAAATAAAGGGGCATACCTATTGTTACCATAACCTCCTTTAGGTTTGTTAATTGTTGTTTTGTGATAGTGCATTCAAACGTTCCTCTTCCCTTTTTTGCCAAGCCACAAATGGGCTATGTTGCATGCATGCATATCTTTGGAATGTGAAGGAAGGGTGTATGTGAATGCATGACAGTTCACAAAATCTTGAAATAGTTGTGAATGTCAACCCCTATAGATCAGTGTTGCCAATATCGATTGTTTCCCTTTGTAGTGTAAGGCCTTGTGACTTGTGAATTGTCAAGGACCATGCCATTTTTAGTAGAATTTGATGGTGGCGGCCACAACTCACTGGGGTTATAGGTACATTTTTTGGATTGTTATGATCCCAATCCAATCCAATGTAATTTTTGAAATGAACAAAAAAAAATAAGGGAAGTTGAGGTGGTTTTTCTCCTTTGCCATATATAGTTTCTTTGACTTGACCAAGTGCACCATTCACAAGCCCTGTTTCCACCCATAAATTTGACCATAACATAACTTCTTGACCAATAGACAAGAGTATCTTAGCTTGAAGTTGTTCTTCATTTGGATTTGAGTATGGTAACCCCCTAAGTTGCTCTGCAATGGATAGTGCAACAGGTGTTGCCAAAGATAGCAACATACGCTTATTATGTGGTGAGACCATTTCATTTGTTGTAAATAGATGTATGACATTTGAGAAAGCTGAGTTTTCTGCAGAGGTGAGTGAGGAACTTGAATGTGACATTAGAACTTGTCAATCTTCTATTGTAGGCTCTACATTTTGGAGATTTGAGAGAAGTCCAAAAAACAAAATTTGGGAAGGATCATCACCAATTTTGGAGATTTGAGAGAAGTCCACAAAAATCAAGTCGGAATATTCTTTTCAATGTTATCATTGTTGTAAAGGTGTCCCATAGTTTTCCTCCATATGAAGTAGAAGCATACATGGCGATATCTTTGACTTGAGGTAGTTGGCCTAGGTCACCAAAGAGAATGATCGATCGCCCTCCAAATGGTTGTTGGTTGTGGCTAGGGAATTCCTCATGTAGCCTCATCTCAATTCATTCTATCAACTTGGGCCCAATGAAGCTCATCTCATCTATCAAAATGTAACGATTGAAGTACATGCTTTCTTGGAAGGTTGCAAGTGTTTGTCCTTGCAGGGGGGTCATTTCTTTCATTGGTATTTGAAGGGCATAATGAATAGTTGATGCTTGAATATAAAATGCAACAACACCTGTAGGTGTAAGAAGTATTAATGGTGATAGGTGAGTTGGTGTTGAACTCATGAGTGCAATCCTTATTTTATTTATGAGGTGTGACTTTCGAGTTCCTATAGTTCCTTGAACAATTAATTTAAGTGGTGGTTGCAAAGGATTATTGCTTAGATGGGACAGAACTATATTGTATGCTTTTTGCTGGTCTGCGGAGAGCATGGTATGGTTGTGTTCACTGCAAAAATGGTTTACTTGAAATGTTGTACGGTTGGAGTCTATGAAAGTAGTATCTCCAATTCATTGTTGTGGATTGAAGTGGTTATCTCCCCATTCATAGTTTAGGTCAATGTCACGTCAACCAAGCATGGCTAGTGCATCTAGATAAATGGGAAGGTTTCGATGTAGACCTGCTAGTACTTGCCATTCATTAAGGTTGTCCTCTTGCATTATAGGCTCAGGGATGGACGGGTTGCTTGCATCAAGTTCTTTTCTTGGTTCTACTAGTGTGTGGTGGACATGCCATGGCCGATAGGTAGAAGAGAACATCTCCCACTTTGTTATTATTTGATCTTTCATGGATCTGAATTCACTTTCAATGTTATGAAATGGCTTGTATAGTAGTAGTTCAGTCCGACAAAATTCATGAAAGCTTTTTTCTTCTTTTGCAAGGATAGTTGTGAACCATGGAGAGACTTGAACAATTGCTTCTTTGGGGCGCTCTTTCCATTGATTATTTTTCTGAGATGCTTTAAATGTCGATCTATTGTGAGACGTTGAACTTATCCACCATGACAAGCCACTCGAAATAATTCTCTATGCAAGATTTGCCACTTTTTGCGGTAGGCAATGCATTGAACATGTCCTTGATCGCACCAATAAGCCTCTCGACACGCTCCATGTAATGAGAAGCCTATAAAATCCCCACATTCCAGTTCATATGATCATCTTAAAAACTAGAGGAAGAAGAAAAGAATGTAAAAATGACATAAAATGAAATTAGCCTGCCTCATAAGGCTGCTCTTGAATGGGTTTTATAAAATCACAGTCCCATAAGTTGGAATGATGGTTGCCTGTGCGCCTGATTGGAGTTTCAACAGTGGTGGTCGAAGCCTTATTAATGAAAGGATTAAGTCGCCTCCTGCTCAAGCTTGGAATTTTTTTATTGAGAAGCTTGACATGATGGCAGGGAGAAGATTTTAAGCATGAGCCCAAAACAGAGGGAGAAACAAAGAAAAGAGCCATTGAAAGAATTGTACACCGCTAAAAAGCCTTTGATGGCCTTTTATAACAAGAGTTGGTGGGTTCTTGACAAATTTCCAACTCTTAGTACACATTTAATTGAATCAAAAATTCCCGTTTGCCAAATTTGGTTCAGAATATTTCGATTTCCTAGCATCGAATCAGTTTCTTGTTTTTTTTTTTGATAAAAGGGATAAATGGGTTTTATAGGGACCCGAAACCACAAAGTAAAATTACAAGCAAAGACCAAAACAGAGGTCTGAAAGACAAAAAGGCTGCCATAGAGATAAAAACCAGCTAAAACAGATAGCCACAAAAAGCCGCAAAAAAGCCATCAGACGGTCGGCAAACAGACAAAACTGGGCCTAGCCACAGTTATTCCATAGACTTTAGAAGCTCGTCAGCAACTTCTTCCAGGTCCACCATATCCTGGACTCCCTCCATGAAAATCTGAGTCATTTTTGGGGTAGTCAAGGCTTTTCTTTTCATACTAGATCTGGTTCGCTTAGAGATCCCCGCTTCCTCATCCTAATCTTTCTCCTGATCAAGGTCGACAATCAGCACTCTTTTCTGGGTTTTCTCCAATATTTCAGTCATGGATTTGATGATTAAAGAGTTATGTCTGGAAATTCTATAGTTTTGATCATTAAAGAGTTATGTCTGACAATCAGCACTCTTTTCTGGGTTTTCTCCAATCTTTCAGTCATGGCTTTGATGATTAAAGAGTTATGTCTGGCAATTCTGCAGTTCTAATCAGCAATTTTTTTCATGGTTCCTTTAATTTTATCCAGATCTTTATCAACAGTGTTGTCCTTTTGTATGTTACCCTTCACAACGGTATTCTTCTCCACTTCGACTGCATTAGCCCTACAACTTTGGCTTCAATTTCCCCCAACTTACTATGAAGAGACAAAATTTTGGTCTTTAACTCACTGATTTCATGAAATAACCAATTGGTAGAATTAAATTGGTCCGCAGAACATCTCTTGGCAGCTTCAACGAAGTCAAAAGGGGGGTCACAATCAGAATTGACCCCAAAATTAACCGACTCCGCACCTCTGGGAGGGCTGCAGTTCTCCTGTTGAATATTCTGGGGGAAGTGGGGATCCACAAGACTGACCTCGGCCACTTTAGTAGAAACCGTAGGAGAGTCATCAGGGTAGGAAACTAACTTGTTAATCAAAGAGCTAAAGCCCACCAATTTGGCATTAGGGTTTGTGCATCCACGGGCAGGAACAGAGTAGGCACCAGAGGGCTGGGGGGATCGGCCAGAGGCAGAAGGGGGGGTAGGGGAAGTGAGGAGAGCTTGACATGGCTGGAAGAAACTTTCATCTCAGAAATACTAGGCTCAGTATCATCCTCGTCATGCTCCAAAGGGGATATAGGGTTTGAAAGGGCAGGCATATTCTGAAAGTGCTCATAGATGAGCCTTAAAAGACTCGTGTGAAGAATCAGGTATCTTTTAGGGCTCCTACTGTGGTCAAAAAAACTATTTCTCAGGGAACAGAGCAAGAAGAAAGGGATGGAGACACACACCTTATGCCGGAAGTGATTGAGCATCACGAAGTGATATCCATAAACCCTAGTGAAGCGGCCGTCAAGAGTGATGTACTCCATGATAACCCTTAGCACTTTTCTCCATAAAGCTTTTATGGTGTCCGCTTCATAGTAGTTGTTCGTCGTCTTGACCAGTTTTTGCTTCTCCTTTTCGGTCTTAGGAAACCTCATCACAGCTTCATCAGAAAATTTCTTGTCTCTAAAAAATTTATGCTCTTCAATCGGGATACCTGTCACCTCTGCTATCAACGCTTCATCAATCTAAACTTTCCTCCCAAAGAGGAGAACCTCCCCATTATTCCAATTTTTTTCAAAGAAATCAGTAATCTCCTCCTGAGGGCCATGGATTTTCTCGATGAATGGAAGTAAGCCACCCCTTCTTATTTTACTCCACGCTTTAGTGTTCTTGGTGTGTGACTCGAAACTGGTAGGTTCAACCCTCTTCCGTTCCTCGCCCATTTTTGAGATCTCGGTGCGAATACTGTTGCGAACGGAGAACCTGTTCTAGATAGTTCCTTTGCTTC
Organism: Sequoia sempervirens; assembly: GCA_007258455.2. Classification (NCBI taxonomy): domain Eukaryota; kingdom Viridiplantae; phylum Streptophyta; class Pinopsida; order Cupressales; family Cupressaceae; genus Sequoia; species Sequoia sempervirens. The sequence continues at coordinate 69,899 of VDFB02357681.1, read as the reverse complement.
GCAGGACCCACAAAGCGTGCCAAGGTAAATCATTTATCTGCCGGATCCTCACGGCCCCATATCGTCTACTTATTTTGTTAGTCATGACTCATACCTTCCTCATTATTACAATAAGCCGCCAAATTTCCATTCACCACATCGAGCACCAATAAAGCTTGAACATCGAAATGGAGGTCAATCTTTTTGTGCCACGTGAGGATTTCATCACTCTTAACTCCCTCATTGGCAAAAAAATCCGCAACAGCATTCGCCTCATGGTAAGCATGAGTGATTTTTATTTTGTCAAACTTACTAAGTAAAGCCTTAGCATCTTCAATCCAGTTTTTAATCGACCATGTGGGTTGGGACCTACCACAAAGGTTGTCTATTATATTTTTAGAATCATCTTCAAGCCATAAATTTTTGCATTTAATTTCCACTGCAAGGTTGGTTATGTAATAAGCACCCGCCACTTCAGCCACGTGATTAGTTTGGACCCCTAGAGGGGTGGCAACGGCTCCAAGAAAGTTACCTGTCAAATCTCTTAGGACCCCACCACACCCAGCCTTTCCCAGATTTCCTTTGGCCGCACCATCGAAATTGGCTTTGGCCCAGCCATCCATAGGAAAACTCCAGCAAACTCCCTCCCTGGACTTTTTGGTCGTATTAGGAATATTGGAGATATCCCATTTAATTCTCCATTCCCTAGCAATCAGGCTATCATAAGGAGAGCACACCACAGTCTCAACCTTGTCCTCCCTAAAGGGAACAACAGAGAATTTTTCTTTGATCATCCTAAGAATTCTTTCAAACACAATTTCCTCCGACGACTCCTTATCCCTGAAGATCTTGTTGTTTCTCTCTTTCCAAATTCCCCAAGTCACATGGGCGAACGAGAAAGCCCAAAGTTTTTTTATAAAGGGGTTGAGAGAGGGGGCTTTCCATTGTACAAAAAAATCTTCAACCGACTCCGGGGGGATCCAAGAAAAATGCCAACATTTTAGAAGCTTGTTCCAAACCATAGAAGAGAAAGGACAGTGGATGAAGAGGTGGTTTACCAATTCAACGTTGCTTTTACAGAGGTAGCATCTATTGGAGAGCAGAACACCTCTTTAGCTAAGATTATCCACAGTTAGCACTTTATTTTGCAGCACGGCCCAAAAAAAGATGTTAACCTTAGGTAAAAGATGCTTAGTCCAAGCATGTGACCACAGAGGGGGAGGATTAAGAGCATTTGAAAGCCAGAAAAAAGCGGATGAGACATAAAAGCACCCAGAAGGCTCATACTTCCAGATTAGACTATCCTCCTGATTCAGGCACAGTCTGACAGCATTCAAAGAGGAGTAAACAGAGACCAAAACAGGGTTTATCAAGGGGAGATTGATCCACTTACCATCCCGCCAGTAATCTTTAACAAAGGGGCCAAAAGTATCTTTGCAAAACTCAGCCCATCTACTGATATTCCCATCCTGAGACAGAGGTTCATTGCGCAACCAACAGTCATCCCAAAATCTGATCTGGTTACCATTGTGAACCTGCCATTTCAAACCCAAATTCACAACCTTTATCCCATCAATCATATAGTTCCATCAACTTGATCCTTTCGGGAGAATAGGATTCTCAATAAGATCTTTGAGGGAGTTGTTATTCTGCAGATACTTACTTTTAATTATTTCACTCCATTCCCCAGAGGAGAAGAATAGTCTTCGTATCTGTTTGGCTAGGAGCGACTTGTTGAGCAGTCTGATTTTTCTTAGCCCAAGGCCTCCATCCTTTTTGGATCTGCAAACCAAGTCCCATCCAACAAGAGGCATTCTTTTTCTTTCTTCAAATCCTAACCAGAGGAATCTCTTTTGAATCTTTTCAATGGTTTCAGCGTATTTGGTTGGGATTTTAAAAAGACTAAGAGCATAGATAGGGAGATTCTGCAGGGAGACTTTAAGAAGCTAGAGTTTTTCGGCTTGGCTTAGACGAGCACCTTTCCAGCCAGAAAATTTTTTCCCAGACCTATCAACCAGAGAGATCCAAAAAGAATCTGGAGGTTTCAAGCATAGAGGTAATCCCATATAAGTAGTAGGAAGGGACTCTATCTTGCAACCAAGAATTTTGTAGCTATCTTCCTCTGTCTGTGTAAAGGTGTGTTAAAGAAATACAGCGAGCTTTTTTGCTTATTTATCACCTAACCAGAAGCTCCTCCATAGGTATCCAGTAGTTTCTTCATCTCTTTAGCTTCCGAAACAGCAGATCTGCCCATTAGTAAAGTGTCATCCATGAACTGTTGGTGAGAACATATCAAATTGCTCGAAGATGGTTTGAGCCCCATAATTTGTTATTACTAAACGTCCACCTAAATAGATAATCTGTCTAGTATCAACCCTGTGATTCACTAATTATTTGTCAAACAGAATGTATACTGTAGTGGTTAAGAGGTAGGTTTAGTTGGGTTATTTCAAGTGCAATTTTATTAATTTGTATTTGTATTTGTGTAAATACATTCGAACAAATAATAGATTTAGGATATTTAGAAAATTTCTATCAATAGTACATCTAGAAAAGAGAATAAAATCTCTATTTTCTAAATCATTAAAAATATCCACTTTGAAAGAAAATCATATTTGGGTTAATTTAGCACAAATTTTGGGCAATCTCCTAGAAGTATTGTGTCAAGTAAAAGGTTAGGTCTAAATGTCTTGAAAAAACCATGAATCCAGTTCCACATTATCTAAGCTCTAGAAAAAACTAAAAGATGTGCTAAATACTTTCTTGATACACACAAAAAGACAAAGAGAATTGACAACTCTTGGATGAATTGATCTAGAACCAATAGACAAATGATAATTAGGACCTATTAGGTAGAGTGAGAAAACTTTGATTAGATAATGGCCAACTAAATAGTTTGGAATTTTTGCTACCACAATCAAATAGAGAATTAAAGATTTTCTTTGTAATTAAACTTTTGTAACTAACCTATCTAGTATTAACACAAACATATGATTCACAAACTATTTGTCCTTCACATACTATTGACAACACAAATGGAATATACCTTCACCTACTATTGAGAACACATGAATATAAGTACAATTTGAGTGTTAATCATTTTTTTTTTCAATAATTAGATTTATTAATTTAAGTTTAAACAAAAAGGTATCATTTATATTAATTAAATAATATTTTTAAAAATACATTATATTTAAAAATATATGGGTGGAGAAAGTTACATCCCATAGTTTATGTAAGTTGGAGTCTTAAAAAATATATGAAAAGAAAGAAACATAAAAATGCTAAGTAATAAGACCATGGATCTAGTAGCAGGAGGCATACATCACAATTATTGGTTTCCACACATCAAGATTATCTGGGTCATCTAGTGTTGGCTCCTAACTTGTAAGAGAACCATTATTTTCCCTTTCATTTTGCACCTAGGAGGGTCATAAGTAGTCTTGGGAGGAGAGATAACCAATATTAAATGAGAAAAATTGCAACTATTTGGCCAATTGGAGACACTTATATGATGGGATGAAGTTAAAAGTTGATTCAAAGTTGGAGACCATCTAGGAGCATTGTCATAAGAAGCATGCAAATCATGAGAATCATTCCAAAGATCATTTTGAATCTTATAACATTAGCACCCTTTAAGATTGGATAGACTGTTATTGGAAGAAGAGGTTAGCAAATATCTAACAACTATACAAGATGTATTATTTAGTGGTTAAGAAGTAGGAGTAGGTGGTCCACTTCAAGTGCAACTTTATTAGTGTGTATTTGCATTTTCATTAACAAATTTGAACAAATTAGAGATTTAGGATACATATAAAATTACTATAAATATTACATCTAGAAAAGAGAGTAAAATTTCACACACAAGGTCATACCCTACCAAACCAAATCAAAAAAATTATTACCCTCCATGGATCTAATTATCCATGTAGAACACAAGGTTGTGCATTACCAATGTTCGTCAATGACATTGAGCCAACGAAAATCATGAGGAAGGAAATTAAATTCCTATTTTACTATTTGAAAGTATTTACCTTGTTTTGTTGAATTCCATAAAAAGTATTTGAGTTTTTGTAACTTTTTATAAGAAGATTTGGAAGACACTCAACATGAATTATAAATATGATTGGTATAGCTAGAACTCTAGAGAAAAAATAACACTTTATTATAAGGGAGAGTGACTTTTTCATCTAATAAGCCAAAAAAATTCCACCTAACTCACAACTTGCCATAATGTTAATGATGAAGCCTAAAAGGAAAAAAAGAGTTCCTAGGAATTGAAAATCTCTCCTTGATCAATCCATGTATAGCCTAAAGTATTAAGCCAAGAAGGTTAAGGTATACAAGTTTGTCTAATTTATTATGTTATTTTTCCATTAAACACTTGAACTAGAAGCCATTTCAAATGTATCCATACATTAAAGAGTGTTGATGGATGTTCTATGCACTTTCTCAACACAGGCAATGCATAAGTGTGCTACCTCTCTTGAAAGGCAATCTCAAACAACAAGTTGTTGAAAATTACCCCAAGGTCTCTCGTGTGTTAGGTCATGATGTGCATGGAATTTCTTAGTTGGTGTTTGATTTGTAGTCCACTAAGTGCAACTACCACTTGGGAGAGAGAAATAATTTTAACATGTTTTTTCCCATGGTTGGTGTACAATAAATGATTAACAAGCCATATGATACATCGAGACAATGAAAGGAAAAAGTATATTTTTTTAACTCTTACAAACAAATAATATCTATTTTGTAAATCCTTGTCAAAAATTAAACACTAAATATTTTATTTTGAGGTTTATAATCCTCAAAAATTCCATGAGATAAAAATAAATATAGGTATATCATCATTATGAAGCTTGCATCTAGAGATACATAACTATTTTGTAAAAAATATCCATTTGAGGATGGGTTGAAACTTCCAAGTTGAATGATTGGTGTGAAATAGCTCCACTTTTACAAGAAATATTCACCATCCCTAGGCTTATGTTAGATCTTTTTGAGCACAACCCTAGGAAAAGGTGAAGGAGAATGAGCTAGACAATACACCTAGAAAGTCCAAGCATACTAGTTGGGAATGGAATCTAGATAAAATCAGACTTACCTCCTCAAAATATTGATAATGAGAAGAAGTTTGAGAAGAAGAGAGATTCATATACATACCCTTATTGAAAGTTTTTTAAACCATTGGAACAAAATATTTTGAAGGAACTGTACTATTGATAGGTTTGAGTTTCTATCCATGTTATTTTGGTTTTTATTGCAATTCGTAAATTTTGAATGAATATTCTCTTGTATTAGAAGAGGATTATCCTTATAGAGTTAGGCCCAAATTTGGTTTTGGAAATAACAAGGGACCAATAAGTGATTTAAGGTTTAAAGGATTGACAATTGTAATAGATGAGTTGATATAGATAAATTGATAGCACCATTCAAATTTAGAGTTATTTTCATGTGGTTAATATTTCCATGCCTTAATCTAAAACCCTCTTTCCTTCATTGGCTCTATTCCTTTTGTTTTAATTTCATGTTGACTGGTTGACCAAGTTCCCAATCTTTTAAGTTGTGCTCAAGCCCTTTCGATATTTTAAGTTATCGACCCCTGCTATCCTTAGGAATCGCTTAGAAGTATTTTCACATATGAAAACTTGAGTAACTTAAGTGATCCGTTCATATTAAATGTTTCTAGGCCAAGTTGTAAACAGGTGTTGGGTTTCTATTAGTTTCTGCACTTTCGCGTGATCTTAGTCACAGAAGGAAGTGGGTGTTGCAGAATCATGGAAATGATATGCATGCCATCATCTGATTTGATTCTGTGCATCTGTAGGTCTAATAAGGAAAAACCCAGCTTAAGTCACATACTCATGAAAATGTGACATGTGGCCTTATCAGTGGCATGATGGCTGATGTATTTGACCTTTCTAAAAGTTCTCTTTATGGGCCTATGCAGATGATATGTAAAATTAAGGTGACATGGAGTGCCCCTATTGGTTTAATTTTTCAAATTATGTCAACTTATAATCAATGATTTTCAAAATGGTCAATACAATTGATGATCGTCGATTCTGCTTGCGTTTTTGAAGATCAACAATTCGTTTTCAAATTTGAGGAACGGTTAGTGGAATTCTCCTGATTCACACAAATAAGTAGTAATGGCGGAAGTAACTATTTGTAATCCAATCTCTTGAGTGAGTCTCTTAATAAATATCACCATTTTATTGTTGAGAATAGTTATTCTACATTATACGAGAATTGACAGGAAGCTCTAGTTATCTATGACTTTAGTGATAGTTCATTTTTCTTGAGCTTTGGTTCATAAAATTTGACTCTCAAATAGATAGGGTTTGTGTAATTGTAGTTGTAAGTAGGAAAATTGTTTAAAGATAGACAAACACAAAGCCCTAGTTCAATTGTTAAGCCTGAGACAATCTAAGGGCCAATCCTCTTAATCAAAGAGACCTCTTGATGAAGATTTGATGGTTTAGTTACTAGGATCATCAAGAAAGGCAGTTCATGCCTAGGGGCCAAATGTTTCTTCAAATAGCATGGTGGATAATGATAGGGAGTGTAGGGATGTTGAGATCCCTATCACGGGATGGAGCTATTAACCATTGGTATAACAAGGGAGCTTCCCATGTACCTATCTCAATTTTTGGGTATATGATTTAGGTAAATTAATAGTACCAAATATTTTTGTGAATGTAGACATCATTTGGTTCGTGGCTCAAAATTATGATGATCATGTTAGATTTGTTAGGGCTTCAAATGTTGGAGTGTTGGTGTAGATTAAGAAGGCCTCCATTTCTGAATTTTTCATTCTTAACCTAGCTGTAAACAAGACTATGGATTCTGATTTATTTAAAGAGAAGTATCAATAGGATAAGAAAAGCTATAGGGTTTTTTTGGCTACCTAGGCATAAATTAGAGGGATTTTATAGAAAGTCGATTAGAATTCCTCATAATGAAATTGAGCCCTTCAATATTGATCAATTTGAGGACTATTTTATCAAGGCATATCATTTTTTATGCCAAGTCTTGGGGGTGATGCTAGAAACAATATTCCTATATCGTTAATGTACATGGAAACATATATCCATAATCATTTGGTGAACAATGTTTCAAATTTTCCATTTATATTGCAAATATAATCCGCAAGTAATTGGTGGAAATTAAGGCAAATGATAAAATGGTGAACTTTAGATGGTATTCTCCGCTTTTCCACATGTTCTTGTATGAGGGAAGAAATAAGTGGGATAAGGCTTTTCTGGTCAGGATGGTTGATGATAATGGTCAATCTATTCCTATCTAATGTTGGACATACATTTGGTACATGCATTGTAAAAACTATAGCTATGTAACCTTTGAAGAGAATTTCATCAAGAAGGTTCTAGTGCTCCTAGAAAGAGATGAGGAGAGATTGTACAAGAAAATTTTTAATTTCTAAGGCCACAGGAGAGAGTCCTTGAGTTGGATGTGCAACATAATTTGGGAGACTGGTATCTCCATTCAAACACAATTGCAATCAAGATATATGGATGCCCTATAGGCCCACACATCTTACCAAAGTATGTCCCTAAAATATTAGAATATTTAAAGATTATGTGGTAGCTAAATAAAACAAATAAGAGCCACATGAAGGTGTTAGGATTCCCAAACAATATCATAACAACAAAAACCTTGTGCTTCCACAAAAAACACTTGCACACAAAGAGGCTAATTCACATTATCAAAGAAATTGATAAACAAGTTACTTTAAAAGTACAATATGAGTTTTCCTATATAGGATAGGAAGAGACAATCCACCTATCATGTGGATTGTCAATTGCCCCATGATGTGGCACAAATAAGTAGACAAGTGTCCTATAGGTGTCAACCTTTGGATCACTTGGAATGTGCAAACCAACAACCTATTTGACCAAGTCGTCAACCTTGTTGACAAGTGTTGAATGACTACAAAAGTGACATTTAAACTAAGATGGAAAGTCTTCCAACCTAAAAAGGTATGACATGAGGTTTACCAAACAACTAGGTAACCTCTAGAGACCTAAACGGTTGCACATTCAGTTAGACAATATATTGTCTAACCTCATCAACCTAAGTACACTTAAGCTATAGTGAATAGATAAGTTACCATTCACTCTAACAACCCCCTTAAGTGATACTTGGGGAGATCACAAAAGTGAAATAGATAGAAATGGGTCTTGGCTATGAGGCTTGGTGAGGTACCCATATACAGTGTAATCTGTCGTAAACAAAGAAAGATAGAAAACCCAGTGGGAAAAAACTATCCTCCAAAGAGAGATAAGAGAAGGATGAGACCTCTTGAAAAGATGTCACATGAAGATAGAAACGTGATGATGAAGAGCTCTTGAAGCATGTCAAATTTGTAAACTCTACCAAAGATGAACTGATGTTTTGTTGGAATCAATGAACCTCCAAGAAATAGATCAAGATAAGAGATACAAAACACTACATGAGTGAACATATGGAACACTATTGAACCATGAATGCATATATGTCTGTGAAGTTGAAAATACATATAGTACTATTATTCTGGATTATGGTCAATAAATGCATGAGTGACATGTGTACACTATACTAAAATGTGCATCATGGTGCTCTACATAAGTATAAGAATCTCACAAAATATGATCCACTGGAATAATCCCCCATTCAAGAGATGAAGATAGAAGGTTCCTCCACTAGTCCATTGAAAGAAGCATTAGAATAACATTGCCATAATCCCCCCTTAATGCTAAGAGATATAAGAAAACCAACTAAAACTAGGCACAAAAGTGTGCAAGGAATTTAGATCCAAATTTAGGTCCAAAAGATGTACAAGAAACTGAAAAAGAGTGTGCATCAAGGCATACATGCATGAGACAATAATCACAAGGATCCATTGTTGTGATGGAAAATCAAGGCAACACGTGCATTTTATGAGAACCATGAGGATCCATTGATGTGATAGCTAATCAAGGCTGTACACAACACCCCATTACACTTTATAATTCAGTGTAAGTACAAAATTCCCTCCCTAAGAAACACACATTTAGTTTTTGTGGCACTTTATATGAATGCAATTACAAACTTATATGCTTTTTTTGAGTTCTTACAAGTTTATGTCATTTATGTCATGAGGTGAATAATGAAAACATAGATTATGTATACCTTTCAAACCTCAAGAAAATTACAAAAACAGAAAATGAAACCCCTTTATCGAGTTATGACAAAATTAAATAACTCTCCTTTTTTGCAAAAAAAAAAAAAAAAATTGCAAGGAAAACGAAAACCTCTCCCCTTATACAAGTACTATTCACTGTTAAACCTAGTAGTGATTTAACATTTAAAGTGCGGCAATTACCAAAAAAAAATACTGACTGTTAAAAGAAAACAGTTAACAAATACAATAAAAGTCTACTTCATAGAATAATTGTACGATCAGTAGATAATTCGTGCAAAATAGTGTCGTTTGAAGAGGTCGATGGAGGACACGTGGGAGTATGACTACTTCAGAAGGTGCCAAAATGGGATATCTTGCGTATTACCATGCCAATTGTCACAAAGATATGAAGGCCAATTCATAAAATGGCTTGGTCTATCCGTGTGTAGGTAGGTGCCTTGATTTTGAATGCACTTAGATGTCATTCATATATCGCGGGCTGGTGATGGAGTAAGCCACTTGGAGGGTGTACATAGAGTCCTATAACCGGTTCCTTCAATTTGGAATTTGCTCAGAAGGTATGTCGCCCACCTTTACTAGTTGCACACAGTGATTCAGGCTTCAGATGATTCCTGATGCCTCCCCCAGATGTGTAGAGGTGTGGATAATATGCTTGAGACTTGGAGGACTGTTGCAGATTTCTATAAGTCGTAGATGTGATCAAATATCCTCTCCTCACTAAGCGCAGGTTCCACACTATAGATCTAAAGGTGCTTCTAGATTGAGGGTACATGGTATTGATGGTTGGCACATATCCCTCATCCACACCTCCTAACAATAGAACCAAACAAGACAAATCTGCAAGGTAATGTGAGGTGCTTGTAGAGAGCTGGAGGCACCACAGAGAATTTTGCCAAGACTCGTTTCTCAGCTATCTTTTGTTGGAGGCCGCATGAGGTTGTGTGGGGCTAGGTGCATTGAAGAGTAGGTTGCAAATGCTGATGGAGAGGGCGTGGCTAGTATGGGTGTCGCCTCTTTGAGTCGCACTTTCTTTGTGCAGGAAATCTACTCTAAAAGCTACCATAGAGACCATTGACAGATAAACCTTCCTATGCAATGCTCAAATTTGGGCTCTTCCAGACAAATACTCGGACCCTCCAATATCTGTTCCTGCTTCATGTGAATGTGCAGGTCCACGTTGCTGCATGTGATCTCCCTGCAAATTATTGACACTGAAAAGCAACAACAAACAATACCAAAATACAATAATATCATACAAAGAGATCTGGAGATTACAAATTTTCTACCAAAATGGCAGATTGGTAGAGGGAAAATTGACCCTGGCCTAATTTATTTCTTTTTAATTTTTTCACAAGTAAATCAGTAAACAACAGATTGCATGCACCCAACAAAGATTATTTTTAACTTGCAAATCAAATTGTATGGAACTCAAAAATTTACTCTACGGAAATTTTTAGGAAGGATTTTTGTTGCATTGTTCTGATATCATGTTAGGATTCCCAAACAAGATCATAATAGTAAAAACCTTGTGCGTCCATAAAAAAGCACTTGCACACGATGAGCCTATCATGTGGATTGACAAGTGCCGCATGATGTGGCACAAATAAGTAGACAAGTCTCCTATAGGTGTCAACCTTTGGATCACTTGGAATGTGAAAACCAACAACCTATTTGACCAAGTCATCAACCTTGGTGAAAAGTGTTCAATGACTAAAAAAGTGACCTTTGAGGGAGATGGAAAGTCTTCCAACCTCAAAAGGTATGCACATGAGGTTTACCAAACAACTAGGTAACCTCTAGAGGCCTAAAAGGTTGCACATTCAGTTAGACAAGATGTTGCCTGAACTCATCAACCTAAATACACTTAAGCTATAGTGAATAGATAAATTATTGACTCTAATTGAAGGGATAAAAGAAGGTATATTTCTATAATTTTTTTTATTTTACCATAAGTAGGGAGGGCCTAGAATTAATATACCCTATGCACTAATCTTATAGGATGGGCCAAAATTTTGTAAGAACATTTGATCCTAAAGGTTTTATAGATCGAGTAAGATTGAGCTTTAGGAGTTCTACAAACATTCATCAAGTGTTTTTTGAGGAAAATGTGATAAGAAATTTCTTGACACAAAATGAGGTAAATGAGAGGAGAATAAAATGGGTTTATATCAGAAAGGGGGAAGAAAAAAGAACAAGGCATAATGTTAATTACCCTGGAGCATTTGTAGAGATAAAGGACCCCAAATTGCAAGAATAAGTAAAATATTGGATAATGTTGATGTATTAGCTGGAAAGGCCCCTATAATTGAAGAAACGACAACTTACCAACCATGAACTGATCCATCATTTTATGCTTATGCACATAAAGGAAATGAACACATAGTGGCAGAATATACTTGTCAAGAGCATCCACCAACAATTGCTACCAACCAAGAACAACCTCAAAAGAAGAAAAAAATTATTCAACCATCTTTGGTTGATTATTCTCTTGGTATTGATGAAGAAAAAGAGACCAAGGTGATTGGGGAGAATGTTGTGACAGAGGAAGAAGTGAACCATGCAATTCCTTCACCTCAAAGAGTATATTTTTCTAGATTACCATAAAATAGAATGGGAATAAATATATATGAGGGGGTAGGGATGAAGATGATGATATTAGAGCCCTAACTTATACTTAATTCATTCATGATGATGATTTTGTCAAGTCCCAGGAGTTCAAGGATTTCATGTTAAGAATTAGGAGAGAGGAGTTTCAAGGGAAGCTTAATAAGGCTAATGGAGGGGTTCACCATTCATAGTATGATAATTTCACTTAGAGTGTGTTGAAGGAAATAAACTTTGATGTTGAGAACATCACCCTAGAGCAAGGAAGAACATTGGTAAGAGAAAGTGGGTTGCTTTTTTTCCCTAAATGAGATAAATTCATTAGTTATTTCTTTGGATACCATAAGAAGATAGACTGAAGAAGTTTTCTCTTCTAATGAGAAAGCTAAGAAGACATTTTGGATTTGGTTTTGAAATCCAAAATGGGAGACCCTAGCAATCTAGGCAATGGCCTGAAATATTAACAAGCCATAGGTTGTAGAAATAGTACAAGAATTGATAAGGAGCTTAATTGTCAAAAGACTATTAGACATAAAAGCTCCATAGGTAGTGTCTTTGGTAGTTCATACAACATTGTTTAGTGAAGCAACTACAAAGAAGTTGTAGGAAGATTATGATAAGTTTCTCGTTGATTATGTTAGGCTCACTATCGAATATAATAAGATAGATTCAAATGCCAATGCCAACACCATCACCAACAAGAACTACATTGACAATTATCTCTACTCCAAGTTTTTTAAGAGTTTTAATGCAAGAAAAGGAAGCCATGGATTATAAAATAAATAAATTGAAGTAGTTGCAAGGGGCCTAGGAGGAGGAGAAGAAAAAGATGGCTGATATGGAAGATGATATAATTGGGTATAGGTTGTTCAAAATTATTGGCAAGTTAGAAGAATCTTGGGTGACTTATTCCACCCTCAAAGATACATATTCTAGATATATGGATCAAGTATATCTCAAGCGATTAATGGATAAGTTGATGCCTAGGGCTGCTAGTTTGAAAATGATATATAAATGTGCAAGGTTTGATCCCAACATTCTAACTGACATTGTCCTAGCAGTCCAAAAATGGTAAGATTATTAGTGGAGGTAAAAGCATATATGATGAAACTTTAGCAACAAATAAAGGCCAAATTCAAATCATTTGAATGCATTGAGATGAATATCATGCCTAGTATATTGGATGAAATCAATTAATTAAAGTCATTAGACCAGTGGAAGGAAACATTCGGTGTAATGGTTTGCACCCTCTCTGCTTTTATTTGTACAAATGGTGAAATGGATACAAACCTATTAAATACTACTTTAGATAAGTTATTTGCTTTAGAGATAAGTCTGGACAATTTTTGTAGAACTCGGCAAGGGAAATTTTTGATGCAAAATATATTGAACATATTGACAGGATTGCAAAGCTACTTTTATTCCAATGGCCATAATTAGGAAAAACTTATGTGGAATGGAATGAGAAGTATAATTATTAGTGCATATTTTAATTTCCATCAATCATCAAGCTTCTAATGCAACATCCTACTTAGCTTTAATTATAATATATTTTTGGAGTATCCAACAATGCTTTGGGTGTTCAACAATTTTGGTCCTATTTTGAATTTTGTGGTATAGTTAGCATTCTTTTCAATAGTCTGTAGTGGTTCCAAATTCATGTTCTAATTGTTTTTAACTGTTTCCATGGGTGGTGTAATGAAATAATATATTGTAATGGGCTCAGTCCCACTTGTAATTGATTGTAAAATTGAAAAGTGAAATGTAATTGTAAGCAAGTCGTGTGAGTCTATATAAGGGATTCTTGTTTAAAAAGGGTCTAAATTTGGTTTTTGAAATTTTTGATGGGTATGTCAGTCTATTCTAGTTAGTCCTTTAATGTTAAAAAAAGATAACTATAATTTTCTCAACATAATAACATACAACTCAATATGAATCAGAGAAGCTTGACTTTGACGACTTTGCCATACCTAACCCTGGTCAAGCGGGTGGGGGTGGGGTTATCTGAGATCACAAGGGGAATTTAATTTTGGCTTATGCGGTCAATTTGGGGGTGTAGTCATCTAGCTTTGCTGAGGTGGCGGTAGCTTTCCACGACATACAAATTGCCACGCAAGCTAGGTTGTCCAACTTAATCATTGAGGGAGATTCTAAAAAAATGATTCTCATGTTGACAAGGAAGGCCTCTCCTTGTTGGACCCTCTAGGACCCCATGTCTTCAGCTCGCAATCTTATGATTACCCTTGAAAATTGTAATACTATTCACATGTTTCGAAATGACAATAAAGTTTCCCATGTGCTAGAAAATCTTGGCACCTTCACACCAAATTTAGTAATATGGGATAATATCCTTCATATCCCTGGGCATGTGTGCAATTTAATTCACCTTGATGCTAAAGTACTACCAATTTGAGATTGAGCTAGATACATTGTCAGATCTCATTGATATTTTCCACACTTTTTATTTATGGAAAATTAACCCTTTTAAGCCGCCTTTTCACTTTAACTAGTGGCTCTGGTTTTGATATAGTCATTTTTCTAGTATGTGGCCCTATTCTGAAGTTTGTGATTTCTATGATGGGGGGTAATCTAGTTCAAGAAGAGCCTACTAGCTACGAGGTGTGGAAATAAGACAATGAATTCTGGACCATCCTGTAGTGGGGCAAGCTAGCCTCATTTGTGGAAGGGATGCAGAGGCATGACCCCAAGATTTTGGTGGTGTTCGCTACCTCCTCTAGGTGAACGGAATTGTCAATATTGGTGATACCTCACTCATGGTGACTACTGAGTTAATTGTGAAGGTGACAAGGCTATCTTTGGAGGGAGTTTGCATCCCTTGTAAATCTAAAGGCCACTATTAGAAGGATATGGAATGTTTCTTGAAAATTGGTGAGAAGATGAATAGAGTCCAAAACATCTTTAATTGTGCGGACCTGCCTAGAATTTGGATCAAATTTGTTGAGGTCCTCATGAGGTATGTTACACTCAAGAGGAGGTTCTATCACTTTCATGCTCATTTTTTTTCAATGCTTAATCACCTCTGGTATAATGTAAAAATGAATTTTGCAAGTTTTGTATTTTGTCCTCGGTTGAGCAAACTTTCAAAAATGTTCAGGGTAAAAACAAGAATTTACCCATTCAGCAGGGTCTTATTTCTCATCTCTACAAGTACCATGCCACTATTTTACCCTACCCTTCCACTATTAAAAATAACTTTGATAATTCATGACCCCATCGAACCCCCCATGGACCCTAGTCCCTCCATTACCCTTGATGAAACCCCCCTGCCATTTGGTGCAGCTCCCAGGCCCGTGGAAAAGCCCCTGCTAATGAGGATTACACTCCCTATCCCATTAATTGCATTCCCCTGTTAGAACCCATGCCTATTACTTCTAGTTCAGATGATTCATACAACTCAAATGACAATGTGTCATGGATACCCACCCCTACAAACTCTCCCATGAACTCCCCTACCCATGCAGAGGTCTTAGATGTCCCTACCACCCCTTGTTTTAAAATCCAACCTCCAAAATTCCCCCAACATCTACATAAATTTGGCGAGGACCCATGCCAAACCTAGGGTGGGTTTTAACTTTAGTGCTTCTAGTGACCCCCTCTGCAAAAAAATCAATGAAATCTCAGAGATGATTAATGTCCAGAATAATATTGTGAAGTAGTTCTTGTGCCAGCTGGTTACAACCAAAGAGAGAATCTAGACAGTAGAAAGTAAAATTCTACAGCAACAAGTCCCATGGCCAGGTGAGGTGGAGGACAAAGCCCACTAGGATTTGATTACCTCCTTGGCCAAGTATTTCAAGAGGTTGGCCAATTGGGAGAAGGATTTGAAAGAGTTAAGAGCCATTGTTGGTACGAAGGATGATAAAATGAATTTACAAATGGAGATTGAGGCTATTCATAAGAATCAGGAGAAAACCACTCAATGCCTTAGGGTAATCACTAATTACAACAAAGAGACTGTGAAGAACACCACCTTCACCATTCAAATGTTTCAGCAACAATTAAGAAGAACTAGGGTAAAAGGGTGGCTAATGATGGTAGGGATGATAGTCACACGCAAAAGAAAAAATTTAAAATGGTTGGAACTTCAACCTAGGATACCACGACAGATACTCCGACTATTCAGAAAGGCCCCCTGACTTTTGAAGATAAGCTCCAATTTTTGTCTTAGGAATGGAATACTATCAGTGGTCTCAATTTGTTGGGAGACCTGTAGGCATCTTGTGGTCTAGTGCTGGTCTTTTTTATGTGTGTTTTTACAATTTATTTTTGTTGGTTGGACTATTTAAGTTTAAATTTATGTTTTAATTTTGGTTGGGCATCTCACTTCTCATGAGCCCCTCATATGCTTCTATGCTTGTCTTGTAATGGGTACTAGCCCTTCCGGTCTTAATCTAATCAAAACATACAACTCAATATGTGGCTCATATGAAATATATGAAATATATGCCATATTGTTGTTGTCTCCTTTGAGTGTAATTAAATATTATTTTGATTAATATAAATCAAGTATTATGAATTTTTTTGTTGCATACTTGTTGTAATAGATCTTTAATTGATAGCTTACTTTCAAGTAATAGATTAAGTATTCTTTCAGTTAAATATTGAGAATATTGTTGTCACATTAAGGATTTGGAAGTAGAACAACAATGTGAAAAATGGGTGGTCTTATTATTGTAAGGAAATAATATTTTTATTACCATTGAATTTGTGTTTGAACAAGCTATTATTAGTGGAATTTACTTATTTCAAGACTTTGTAAATGGATAAGGCATTAGTCTAGGTTACTTCTTGTTCAACTGTGAAGGGAACAAATCCCAAATTGAAAGAATTTTTTTACATTTTGTAATTTTTTTGTTTCTTTGATTTTTCACACAAATTCTAAAAGGTTTCAAAGGATTCTAAAGGTAGTAAGCTATATCTAAATAATCCTCACTTAACTGTGTGAAATCATTATTTGCTATTGCATCATTTGTTTTTTGCAGTATCTTAAAATAATGTTTAGAAGGGAAACTCACTTAGATTTTGCAGAGCCTAAAGTGTAGGGAGAATTTATTTTATATTATTTGTTAAGTTAGCCACTGACCTAAAAGTATTAAGCATTAGAGGTAGCTATATATATATATAATCAAATAGTCAAATAATCAACTAGAAATCTAAAAAGATATCAACAAATTGGTGACTTTGATGGGGAACTACATAAAAATTTCTAGTCGAGTAGTTATTAATAGGTAGAGTATAATAAAATATTATGTTGAAATCCTTCTATTGATTCAAAGCCTATATAAATGAAATTAGTTATGTTTATGACTAATAAATTCTGCAAATTTTGTTAAATCTTTATTCTCACTTGTGGGTGGTGACTCTATGAATCTCCTTGATGGAAAAATTATGAATAGAAAAATTTTCATCATCAAATATGGATGAAAGAAGATATTTATTCCATAGAGATCCTGGAACAAAGCCAAATGGTGAGCTCCCATCTCAAAGACAAACATGGAAAGCTAGAGACATGGATAAGTCTATTGAACCCCTTATCAATACTTTACAAATAATGAGGAAATTACGTTGACAATACCTCTGCTAGGTAGTGATGCTCAAATCCCTATTATGAATGTTGAATATATGAGAGATAAGAGAAATAGGATGGGTCTTAAAAATGATGAATTTATGACAAAACTTGAAAGAGAAAGAGAACAAACAATGAGAGAATATGATCTCAGAGAGGGTTTATATGCATGATTTAGTTCTCCTATTGTGATTGTAATAACTAATACTCAATATAATCTTACAACTAAGCCATCAATCCAAGGGAATAACCCATCCTCAATTTTAGGTGTCCCTAATTCTCATGCTATACTATATAGGAATACACATTTTATTATATTCATAGAAGGTGTCTACTTCAGGATTTAGCAAGTTCAAAGTGAAGAAGAATTTTTGAAAGAATTTGATGACCTTAAATCATAATTAGAAAGGATGGAAACTATTAAAATGAGAGATGATATAAAAATGGGGATAAATGCTTTAAATATTTCTTGTGGATTAGGTGATCCATTTGTTTCTTGTTCTAATCCTCAAGCCTTTACTTCTAGAAATATGCAATCACAAAATATTCCTTTAAATTCTATCTAGAATGTACTATTGATAGGTATCACCACCTCTAATCTTCAACTTGAAGAACTATCCAGACTTCTTATATCTCAGTGAAAACCCCAATAAACCATAATATACCCACACCTAACCCACAACCTTAGGTAAGCTTGCAACAACAAAATATGGGAGGTTATGGAAACTACCAACATCATAACATAAATATGGGTGGTTAAATGGGTGAGAAATTTATTAATCCACTAGGAGGTCAGAACACTGTAAATCAACCAAATATTCAACATAATCCTATTGGGGAAAATTTCTAGGCTAGAAGACCTTTGCAATTGGAAAGATATAGGTAGTTGGACTTCATTGGTATCTTGGGATACCAAAATTTACTTTCAAATGGAATAAAAAAATGCATTAACTAGATTCTCAACTAATAATTCATTTTCAGGAGAGGATCATCTCAAAGATTTCCTTAATTTGATAGATGATTTTGAGATAGAATATGATGCAGTGATGAAATTGTTTATGCAATCCCCAACTAATGATGTGAGATATTGTTACAAAAGATTTCATGGTGCAAGTATAGGATCATGGGATGAATTCAAAAGGATCTTTAGAGAGGAATATGGTGATAAAAAACCGACCCTAGATTTATCATAAATAAATTCACCAGCATAAGTAAAGGCTACAATAAATCTGCTTCTGATTTTAATAATAGGTTTGTTAAAGTTATGAACAAAATCCCACCATACATGATACCTATTGAACTTATGTGTTTGATCCTCTAATGTAATGAATATAATGCTAATATGGGCTATGAACTTAGGGATAAAGATCTCACTCCTTAAGATATTCTTTCAAAATAGCTACACACATTGAAAGCAACAAAAGAGCATTAGGGAAGATAGGTAAAAGGGATGATGTAAAATTCTATAGAATCCAAAAGGAAATCAAGCTAAGGTCCCTCCATCTGAAAATAAGCTTGATAAACTCATGAA
Organism: Sequoia sempervirens; assembly: GCA_007258455.2. Taxonomy (NCBI): domain Eukaryota; kingdom Viridiplantae; phylum Streptophyta; class Pinopsida; order Cupressales; family Cupressaceae; genus Sequoia; species Sequoia sempervirens. The sequence continues at coordinate 51,014 of VDFB02357681.1, read as the reverse complement.
TTCTCTAAAGGAATTGAACTATAAAGTATCTATAAATGAGAAAGGTTTGTTCCATGACAAACCAAATTATCAAAAGAAAGTTGTCAAATCAACCTTATAATACAACTTGGCATAATGGTAAACCTATTCAACGAGGGTGGGTGCACAAATATGGGAGGCCAAAAAGTGGCCACCCCACTTTTTGGCCACATGAAACCCATAGTGTGCACGCATTTTGGATTGGAGCAACCAAGCCTTAGACGAGCAGTCACTATGAAGCAATAACATGAGCATGTTATAACATGCTCACATTATTTCTTATTAAAGAATAAAAATCCAAAAACCTTTTTCATTCCTCATTTTCTACTGTTGAAAACTTTGCTTCTAGCCTACAAACCTTGCATAACGCGCTCACATTCTAGGAAGCCCTCAACCTCATCAAATATTCACCAATTCTTCATGAAATGGTGCCACAAAATTGGGGAGGTTAAAGGAGTAAGTTCTTTCAGTTTTTTAGTGTGAATTTTTTATTAAATAGGTAGATTGAATATGTTTTTCGATGAAAATTTATTTAATTTTTAAGAATTATGAATGAACCCCAAAACCTTAAAAATACTAATTCACCTCATGATGAAATCCCTCCTAAAGAACAACCTCAACAAACACCTCCTCGAATCCCTCATCACGCTCCAAGAACACAAGAAAATATATTGGGGCAAATTGAAAATAACAAAAAAAAAGAAATTCAGTTAATTGCAAGGTTGAGAGATCCTACAGTCCAATAAAATTGCATAGGACCACTCTCACCATTGTAATCCATTATATCTCATGTAGATTGAGTTAGTAAGAAAATAAATAGTCGGTCTGACAAGAGATAAGAGCTGAGATAATTTTATGCAAACAAATTATCATATAAACAAGTTAAAGATGTTTTTTTTTTAAATCTGACTTGTGTACATTATTCATGGACCCAAGAACAAATCAACCCTTACACGGTGCATACGAGAGGTTCCCTATACATTTTTGCAACCACCAAGGGATAAAGAGCAATCATTGGGATAGGTTGTGGCTAGTTTTTGACCATCCTCCATGCAACACCAATGAGGTACCACAATATTTTTTGAGGAAACTCTATTATGAGTTTTTCCTCAATAAAATTCCAAACTATTTTGACATGTGAGAGTTCCAAGGTAGAGGTGGGGGCACGTCTTGACCCACAGTGGCTAGTGAGACCACTCGCTAGACCAAAATATGAGCACATGAATATCCCTTTCATTGTGAATGAGAGCGTTGAGGTGGATATCTTGTAGTCAATTAGCTCACTCACTTAGAGCTTCATACAACATACTAGGCCTCTATCACAAGGTGAGGCGAGTGAGTCTTCCAGGCATATAGTTCCACCTCATTTATGTCAGGCCTTGTGGGTCACTCTATGTTTATAATCTTGGGGTGAAGCCACAATAGTGGTTTACAATTTGATGGAGGAAGGAAAACTGAGAAAAAATGACCCCATGGAAAAAAAATTGGTTTTAGCGGTTTGAATGAACCTACAAGTTCGACCGAACCAAAAAGGAGTTCGACCGAACTAGTGTTCAAGCGAACCCATTAATTACTAGGCCCACATTTCCCGCCCAAAAAACAAAAGAAAAATGCATATTGAAGGGGGTTCGAATGAACCCTGGTTTCAAACCCCGGGGTTCGCTAGAACCCCCCTGGTTCTAGCGAACCCCCCTTTTCTTGATTTTTGAAATTGTTCACAAAAAAACTATTTTTTAATGCTTCGAAGCTCAAGTTGAGGATGAAAATGGAGGAGTCTTCAAAAACCCAACTGGAATCAGGTAGTCCTCGAAATGAGCTATCCAATGAATATAATTTTAATATGTTTTAATTTTATTATGTATTTGTTTTTAGTTTTATTAAACATAGGTTTTCATGAAAATGAAGGTCTTTGTTCTACACATGTGGAAAAATAGCATATTATAAAAATAAAATTGAAAAATATGAGTGCACAGATATTGATCCAACACAAAAAAAAAAATGAATTTGATAAATAGAAAAAAAGTTATGCATTATCATGCTATGTCTAAATTGTAATTGGTTTGACTTTGAAACTTGATTAAAGAAAAATATTCAATAAAAGCTATCTAACCAAGTGGAAGCACTAGATATCGGAGTTAAAAATCTAAATTCAAAAGAATTAGAATTTTGTCCTTTATTTAAAAAAAATTATGCGTTATACGGTGTGCGTCACTTTTTAAAATGTTATTTTCTAAAAAAAACCAATTTTCATGGGAGATAGAAAAAGAAGTGCAATCTGATTCCAAAAAATTTGAAAAAAATATTTTTAGAATCTACAGATAAAATGTGACGAGACTCTAGTTTGCATCATCTTCAAATTCCTCACTGTTTAGCCGCTATAGGTGCCTGAATGTGAAGATTTAGTTAAAAATAATAATTTATGTACTGGCCAAAAATTGTAAACCACTATTGTAGGATCACCCCTTGAGGATAGTCAGGATGCATGTGTCGAGGCTACATCTACACTGATTAGATGGTGATGATAGATGTTCTCTTGAGTGATACATTTGGCTTTAATAGTCAGGTAAATGTCAACAAGTTCATTTAATTTAATTTATTAAATTTTATTTTTGAAATACAAGATTAACTAAATTAGTTGAATGATTATAATGAAATTTTAGGGTCATAATGTTCACCCTACTTCCAACAATCCTCCACCTCCCTATTACACAATGGCATCTAGTGCAAAAGTATGTAACTAATAAAGAATTATAAATATTACATGTGAATAGTTGAACATTATATGAATGTATTGAATAGTATTCTTATATCTTTGGACATTGTATGTTGAATAGGTTAATGTTGGGCCTTTGACAACAACACCTGGTAGTGGAGGTGGTCATCAAAGTTCCACTTAGGTAATATAGAGAATTTTTAATTTTAAAATAAAAAAATTATATTTTGTAATTGAATAATGTTTAATGACTTGAAGGTTCTACATAGTTTGTAAGTATGCTTTGTACCTTTTGTAGTAACAAAAAATGTAGCCTTTTTCCATTACTTGGTTTGATAATTGACATTAAAACTAGATTAATGGTGTCTTGGAGTAGTGTTGTCATGTTTTGTACACATTCACATCACTCTAAGACCTTTATTTGATTAAAACATGCTTTAATTGATTCTTTGCAAAGGTGCTATAAAGTGTTGTAACACACTTTCACACTTTTCTAAGATTTATTTACTTAATTAAGCTTAATGGGCCCCTTCTTAATAAAATGTATTTAAATTTGTACCTTATTTAGGTGTTGTAAAATTTTTGTAAAGCACTTTCACATTTATCTAAGGTGGTCTTAATTATTTGTGGTTAATTGGAGTTAATTAACCCCCTTTAAGTCAAATTCAAACCTTATTTATGACACCTCTCGAAGATCTATCATGACATGCATGATTTAAATAGCATAACATTTAATTGGGAAAAATTAGGTCCTCGATAATGGTGCCAACACCCATTCACCCTAGGTGGTGAATGGTTCCTCTCTTAATAGGACCCCCCTTTCTGAGTTGATCTGAAATGGGTTTTTAATGGTCTTTCCATCCCCCAGGGTTAGGTCCTAGAAAATTGAGCTAGGACCCATTCGCCCTAGGTGGAAAATGAGTCCTCCCTTGATGAGGACCCCCTTTTCAAATTTAATTTTGGAAAGGATTTTATAAAGTTTGCTTCCAAATCTGGTGTCGGCCTTAGTTGTTTGGACTTCAAGGTTAATCTCCTAATTTATTATAAATAAGGGGTTAATTCACATTGTTTCACCTAGCAACTTTGAGAGAGCATCCTTATAGCAAAGAAATAGATGGATGGAGAAATAGATGCTATAGAAAAGAATAACACATGGGAATTAGTGAGTCTTCCACAAGGAAAAGAGGTGATAAGAGTAAAGTGGGTCTATAATACCAAAAGGAATACAGAAGGAAGGATTGAAAAACATAAAGCAAGGGTGGTTGTTAAGAGATACAAACAGTATCTTGGAAGAGATTATGATGAAACAAATGCTCCAATTGCAAGAATGAAAACCATTCGAGTAGTATTCTTAATTTTGCAACCCAACACAAGTGAAAGGTATATCAAATGAACATGAAGTCGGTATTCTTAAATGGAGTATTGAAAGAGGAAGCGTGTGTAGAGAAGCCACCTGGATATGAGGTTTTAGGGCGAGAAAACAAAGTGTATAGGTTGAAGAAATCACTTTATGGGTTGAAAAAAGAACCACAAGCATGAGATAGTAGAATAGACTCATTTTTTGAGCAATGGCTTTAGCAAAAGTGATGGTGAGCCCACTTTATACATCAAATAAAATGATGATAAGATTTTAATTGTATTCTTGTATGTGGATGATCTAATTTTCATGGGGAATGATGATGGTACCATTATTACTGATTTCAAAGAGGCTATGAAAAACAAGTTTGAGATAATAGATTTGTTAAGGTATCTTATATGAATAGAAGTGAAGAAAATGAAACATGAGATTTTTATTTCTCAATCAAAGTATGCAACAAATATTTTGAAGAGGTTTAAAATGGAAAATAATAATTTTGAACTAACACCAATAGTCATAGGTTTGAAATTAAGTAAGGATGATTGTAGCAGCAATGTGGATCCAACACTGTACAAAAGCATGGTTGGAAGTTTGATGTATTTGAAAGCAACTATATCTGACATAATGTATGTATTATGTTTGATTTCTATATTTATCAAGACTTAAAAGGAAACATGTATTGGCTAACAACTAAAATAATTCTAAGGTATGTTTATGGAATTAAGGGATATTTTATTTTGTATAGTGCAACAAATGAGTTTAAGATGGTTGGATATACATATAGTGAGTGGGAAGGAAGTGTTGATGATAGAAAGAGCACATCAAGTTATGTATTCTATTTGATTTTAGGAGTCATTTCATGGGCTTCCAGGAAACAACCCATTGGTTCCATTTCCACAACTGAAGTTGAAAACATAGCAGCAACATGAGCAACATGTTGGAAAATTTGGATGAGAAGAGTATTAAAAGACTTAAAGCATGAACAAGAAGAAGCAACTAAAATCTATTGTGACAATAACTCTGCAATAGTACTATCCAAAATCTTAGTATTTCATAAGAGAAGTAAACACATTGACACAAGGTATCATATCATAAGGGATTTGATCAATGATGGAGATTTTTTTTGGATCATTGCAGGTCTAAAGAATAGTATGCAAATATCTTCACCAAACCATTAGGAAAACAAAGTTTTGTCCATCAAAGAGATAGTTTGAGCATCATGGATAGCAACAGTTGTGATCAAGAGCTCATGTTGGAAATTAATCCCAGCTACTTTCTTTTATTGCTTTGTATCTTCTTCATTCTCCCTTGCCATCTCTACAACTTCTCAATTTGCTCATGCATGTGATATTTCATTTCTCCAATTCATCTTTGCCTCCATTCACTACTACAAGACATATTTGAATGTAAAATTTACTTGCATAATATTTTTTGCAAGATCTTCACACACATCATAATTTAATGTAATTAATTGTTTTCGTTTTGGTTCTTATTACTCAGCCATATATGATGAATGAAAGAAATTTGGAATGTAGTGTTTCTGAAATAGAAGAGAAAATAATTCAACATTGTTGTATCAATAGTTTGGTATTGTCAACAAAAGAATAGGGGATTTTTTGTTTCAATTTTCTAAGTAAAAACAAAAGAGGGATTGTATTTTTATGAAATATATATGACTATATAACATCTTATAGTTCATCTTTATTTCTTTTGCACTCTATTTCAGTTTCATTTTCTCCTTTGCCTCTTCCTTCAAGCCCTAGATGCCTTTCAACCTCCTTATGGAATGCACAACCGACTCACTTGTCATAATGAATTGATCGACCTTCAATATATGCAAATCACGTATTCAACAACAGATCATAGGTTTAACCACTCGTAAGAGCTTCCACATCCGTAGAGATAGAGCTTACGGATTTTAATGTGAAACTATCACATGAAAATCCAATCCTTATGACCCGCAACAAAGAGAAAGACTGCGGCTCTGCTTATAAAGACTATGGGATCAGTTTGTGATAGTGAATTCTCATGTTACCTTGATTTCCATAGGTCGACAACATAGAAATGACATGCATCAAGGAGATAACCTCTACTCTATAAAGTAGTTCAAACAAAATATTACACCAACCTCTACCTATTGTAGTTTTTGAATACACACTAATAATAAACAATAAATTGCAACAACAAACACAATTGATTTAACACACTTGAATGATTCTTCTATTGATTCAATGGATTACATCATAACCACCTCAATATAGATGTCTTTCTCAGACATACAAAATAAACATAAGTATGATCTCTTTATAGAGATATCAATCCCCTAAGATAGACTTAAATCCTTTTATGCAAAGATTTTAAAGCACTAAAAAAAATTTCAAATACTATCCACTAAAAATTAAACAAATGGAAATACTATCCACTAAAAATTTTCCAAAAGCACTAAAAAACTAATTTAGAAATTTTCTACTTTAAAAACACTCCAACTACATGTTTGACTTCACTTATCTTGTTTTCAATTGTAAGCTTGCATCATTATCCAACATACTCCCCCTTGATGCTAAGAAGACTCCCAAATTGGTCTTGATGTTTTGTAAACTAAACCTAAGCAGCTCAGTGTGCAAGATTACTATCACTCTAGTTTTATAGACCCTCGTTGTACCCTTCTTATAGAAGTTAAGTACCCATTTACTATTTTTCTCCCTCTTGAGAGATCACAATTTTTTCCCCTCCTTTCTCTAACATAGAGAAGACTCGGTCTCTCAAATCACATGACACCTTCCAATGTGCCAATTATAACAAGCAGTCATCACCCACTTGACTCAAACCTTCAAACCCTTTTTGACAACCATTTATTGTAACATGCCAAAATTTAGGCTTGTACAACCTTTTAAACATATTTGTAACTTTTTTCCAATTGGATCCATCAATCCATTTATAATTTATCTACATACAATCTTTCACAAATTGTCCATTCCTCTCTCTATCCCAACATGAATTTTCAGAGTAATTCTTCAACCCACAAATTGTACAAGGATGAAGATCCCAACACTTATCTTTTTATGTTGTGACATCCCCTATGACAATGAGAACATTACATAAACTCCATACTTTTAGCTGATTTGCATGAACCTATAACACTTGTTACATCATTTCTATATCTCTCACCATACCCTAGGCCTCCATTCTTGGGCCTCACAATTGGATAAATGGGCTCTCTCATTCCTTTCCCATGTTTTCCCAAACTTTTTGGGTATGTGCAGGATCATAATGGAAAAAACAAGCCCTTAAGTGGCGAAAAATCAAAGTTAGGCAACTTGATGTAAAAATTTAAATAAGGTATCTATATTATTTAAAAAATATGTAAAAATAGAATTTGTAGCAAATTGAAAGTAGTTTCTAAACTACTAGTTTTTTAATCTATTTGGTGAAAATTTGAAATTTCAATGCATAGTACTTCAATTTCAAGGAAAAAATAAGAAGTAGGTGTTTGTCTGACCACCCTAACCAAAATAAAATGATAATATTTTTTTATAAAATTTTAGATATATGTAGAGGACTCATATCTTGATGTGATGCATATTTTTTTGCAATTATTTTCCAAGTAAATAATTAATTATGAATTTTTTATTACAAATTTTAAAAATATAAAAACTTGTATGTCTAACCACCTTAACTTGGTCAAAACTTCATGAAATTCAAATTTTTTTTTTTAAATCCTATGGTATGCAAAGCACAGAATGTGATGCATGTTTTGAATTCAAAAAATGTGATACCGTTTGAAAGCTATAGATGTTTTTCAATCAACCTATCAATCAGGACTTTAGTCGTAATTCAAATAGAAAATGAATAATAATTATTTATTAAATTCAAAGTAAAGTATAATTTATATTGGTGGGAAGTTGAGAATCTCCTTTAAAAACCCTTTTCATTTCATCAATTTTGGGTTAAAAAAAAGTCGTTAGCCACATTCCCTACACATACCCATCATATCACCACTTTTTGGCCCATCATGATCATGCACATACCCTTTTCCTTCATGTCCCATTTTCTTCATAATCTTCAAACCAACACTTTTTTCAAACCAACCATTGTCATTAGCATCAAAACCTACAAAATTTGTAGTTTTAGACACATCTTCAACTTCAACTTCACATTTTTTACCTTAAGAATCTTTAGTTACATCACCCATATCAAATGAAGAATAGAAATCATTTGTATCACATGAGGCATCACACATGGATGACTTCATTTTTAAACACACATTTTCTTTCTCCAACAACTTTAACTTTTCTTCTAAATCTTCATTCTTCTTCTTAAACTCATTATACAGCTTCAATCTTCCTTCTAGCTCTTCATTTTTCTTTTTCACTTTTTCTAATTCTTTTTCAATATTTTCATTCTCACACAAATATTCACATCTTTTTTTCCAAACTCCTTAATCTGTTATATCCATTCTAAGTTACACTTTTTAAGCTTTATCGATTCATCTTTCAAACTATCTTTCTCACATATTAAAATTTTGTTTTCTTTTTTCACGTTTTTACCAATCTTTTTCATTGAAACAAATAACTCATCTTACCTTTACTTTGATTCTAATTTCTCCATCCAAAAACTTCTTGTGCCTTCAATTCTTCCACAATTTCCTTCAATAGCTTAAATCTGTAGATAATATTTACCTCTGACAAAATGAAAATACTACAATCTATGACTTCCCTTTAATCTCCTTTGGTTTGATTTATGTGCTCTCATCTACCATTCAATTTTGTGGCATGTGATCATATTCTTGACTAATGATTCCTCCTTGATTTTATTTTCTAACAGCCTAGAAAACTTTTTCTACACCTACCAAAAAGCAACAAACATTTTAACCAAATCTATATGCCTCCTTATTTTCCCAATCTCTTTGTTGGGTGATCTTAACACTTGCAGTGACCTATTATTTTCTTTTTGGCTTAGATTTTCTTTATAGACATTCTTATTGCCTCTATGATCTATTGATTTTCTTTCCTTCAACTTTCAAACCTTGGATTCAACCTGCTCCTTGGCACCCAAGATCTTTAATTCTCTAATACCAAATGTAGTTTTTGAATACACATAGATAATAAATAGTAAATTGCAACAACAAATACAATTGATAACACACAAATAATTATTATATTGATTCAATGGATTACATTATAACCACCTCAATATAGAAGTTTTTCTTAGACATACAAAATAAGCAGTAATATGATCTCTTTTTAGAAATATTAATTACCTAAAATAGACTTTCCTTTCATGCAAAGCTTTTAAAACAACTAAAACACTAAAAAACATGGAAATTACTATTCACTAAAAAATTTCCAAAAGCACTAAAAAAACTAATTTAGATTTTATGCTTTAAAAACACTCCAATTGCATGTTTGACTTCACTTATATAGTTTTCAATTGTATGCTTGCAATTTGCATCATTATCAACACCTACATGCAAGAGAAAGGAAAGATCCTATGCCAAGTTGACCACACACAAGAAATTTTCCCACCCACAAGGGGAAAGACCCAAGAGCACCATACACAAGCATAGGGAAAACCCATGCCAAAGAGTTCTCACACACACAACTTGTCTGAACACATAGATAAAAGAGACACCCACATAGAAGATAAATGGTGATGATGCCTAAAAATATTGAGAGAAATGGCCTACAAAGATATGCCTTCGTGTCTAGGAAAAAGACAAATTACGACCTCTCTAATTGTTTCCATGACCTCCAAAGAGGATTTCAAGCCTCGCAACTCCTCAATAATCAACAAACTACCCCTTTTGAATAGAAAAACATAAATGTAAGGATATTATGCTCACCTTTGCTAATCATTTTTTTATATGCCCTTGTGCATGCAAACAAATCACGCACGCATGCAAGCACATCATGTATGAAAATATGGTACACTAGAATGTTGCCAATCTAAAGAGTTCATGACTAGAACAAAATGAGAATAGAGATCGTGGCCTCAAAAAAGCCTACTTGAAGATCATGACCAAACAAAGATCAATATTCACTCTCAAATTGAGATCATAGATTGACCTTTTTTCCTTCCACACATGCATATTTTAGGTTTCAAACACAAGAAAATTGACCTTAATGAAATTTAGATTGTTTATGAATTCCCCTTTCCACATGCATGTAAGAACACCACACATGCAATGCAACAAACATAAGATTACATGCAACAATATGTTCAAAAATATAAACTCAACAAATAATACTGAATTAGCAAACTAAAATTAGCAAAGCTTTGATATCATGTAGGATTAGCCAATATCTTTGGATAGAATGATAGTATCGATGAACCACATAAGACAAGAAATTGCACACTCTACCTGAGAGATTAATCATTGAAAATACATAATATGCAAAGCAATAGTTGAATGTAGTAGCTAAAAGTGGATTAATTATTCTCATAATAAGATATACATATATAGCAAAGAGGATGAGCAACTACCATCTAAAATAGTTACATGTAATCGAGCCATGCAAAAAATTACACCTAAGCAAGCTTACCTCCTAGTAGGATATTATCCACTAGCAAGCTTGTCTAGAAGGAATATCCTAAACTAATCATCCCAATTTGAGAGAATTGAATTCTACCAAAAGAAACACTTAACAGAAGGTTAAATCTCAAATTTCCCATCTATCAATGGTTAGCACTACTTGGAAATCCAGTTATTTAAATCACAAAGTCAAGGATAAAGCTTTTCAAATTTATAGATCTGGCCCTTTTGAGAGGATTAATCTCATTCATTTAAACTCCATCCCCCCAAAACACTACAAGGATTGAGCAAGTGGAAAAATAGATCTCCTTGACAGAGGGGTATTAGGGAAAATTTTCACCAACATGAGGACACAGAAGAGAGGCACAACCAATGTGAATGGAATTGGCATAAGAGCCTTTTGAATGAAGTACTCATCATTTTTTAAAACTTCATCCCCCAAAAACACTACAGGGATTGAGCAAGTGGAAACATAGATCTCCTTGACATAGGGGTATTAGGGAAAATTTTCACCAACATGAGGACACAGAGGAGATGCACAACCAATGTGAATAGAATTGACATAAGAGCTTAGACCATGAATAGTAGATTTGGATTTGGAGACCCCATTACTAGAAATAAGAGATGTAGGGGGAAGAGGAGGCATTGAGTAGCTAGTAGTTGTAGTAGCACCATAATCCAAACCTAATTGCAAAACCTACAAACATAGAGGTGGATTGCTACTCACAAACTCCTCTAGAAGAACTAAAGAACAAAAGCATGTTATGTAGATACAAGAAGACATGAGTATAAGAGTATATGTATGTAAGGTGACAAAGAAACTCCAATGACCAAACCCTCATGTGTAATAGATGAACACATAGGTCAACAATGTCAATGTGGGAAACCATAGGACCACCACCAAGTGAGAAAATATCATTTGAAACATTAATGGGTGGGAGGGAGCTAGAGGATGCCATTTGATATTTTATCTTTTAAATCTATGTTACCTTTATAATGTAAATAATAATTAAAATAACATACAAGGAAAATTAGAGAAGAGAAAATTATAAAGATAACCAAGTAAACCAAATATTTATTCTACTAATTATAAGTAGTGAAGCCATGTCAATGCACACATTATATTTAAAGGGTTTATCATTATCATAATTTTTATTTGGTTTTGGAGGTCAAAGTTTAACCTAGAAATCCTCTAGATACTTTACAAGAAGAATAAAATTAAACCAACAAAATGCATGTGTAGGCATGTAATTTTGAGCTTTTGGTCCATAGATTATGCACATGGTGTAGGGATGAACTAGGTAGTTATATAAGTCTCATTATAAGTAATAGATTCAAATTCATATGAATTTTTGTGCATAAGGCAATCTATCTTATCTTTGAGTGCACTCTATTTTTGTGTAGTTTCATTTATTGTTGTGTGAAATGTCTTTATAAAATTGTTAATATTTTTAGGAAGGTTTTTTTGAGGATAAGTATCCCACCTAAGAGACAAACATGCTAATAAAATAAATTTGTATTTATTTTGTAAGGTGCACTCCAATAAATATGTACTATTAAATATAAGGTAACAATTTTAACAAGTGACGCAATCGTCGAGTTCCTGCCGAAGAGCGCAATGTATTTAGATTCAAAGGTGAAAGTAGATAAAAATGTAGTTAGCAACTAATGAATTCTAGCGATGAAGCAGTTACTATATGCAAAGGAGATTAAAGAAAAATTCAAGGCAAAAGCTTTTAGGCAAGCAACAAAGAACGATGTTTTGTCAAAGAAGCAAATTGAATATAGTTGTTAGAGTCATTTATTTTTAGTCATCCCACTTGTCAAGATCATAACTTCTATCACATTTCTCAACTTTAAGGTTTAGAAATGCATAGAAAAGCTTAAATCACAAGCTAATTAAAGTGGCTCAAAGAAATGTTAGATCAACCCATCAAAGCACCAAAACAAGGCTTCAAGGATAAATTCCACTTTGGAGCTATTATATAGCTTTACACTAAATCAATCCATCTATACCAAGTTCAAACTAATCTCAACACAAGTTGGATTAGCAACAAACCCAATAACATAGAGTGTCAATTAATAAAATAATATAAATGGCATGTCTGTCAAGATCCAAAAACTCTAATATTGTTCACAGTTGTAACATACATGATGGGAAAAGAAAGTTATTAAATTGGCATATGAGCAAGACATTAAAATATATTATGGAAAAATAATAAGTTATTAAACTAACATCTCAGCCACTACTCATGTTTTGGTAATGGCTAGGCTTAAAATCAAAACACATGATCTTTGAATAAAAACTAAAACTTAAAGAGGGAAAAGAGAAGAGTACCATTTAGGTGCTATGAAAGCCAAAATTAGACAGAGTTAAAAATAGTTTGGATTGTCATTTCATGCACGTAATGAGAAAAGGAAGGAACTTCCATAGGGAAATAGATAGTAGTGTGTATTTGAAGAGTTGTAGAAAAGATAAGTATGACACTAGTCCTTACTTTACATAATTTAAATATAACTTCAAAGGCAAAGATGGATGCAATTAGTTAATATGCTATGAGTGAAACATTGTTGAAAGGGTAAGACTTGTATGTTATCATTAAAAAACATTTAAAGATCTCATGTTAAAATACAACATCTATGACAAGGAATTAACACTTTTCTCAATAGCAATTTTTTAGACCCAACATTATTATAAATATTTTGTTAGAATATTTGAGTTTCATTTCTATAAATAAATTCAAAATATATATTATAAAAATATTTAATAATAAATTAATTAATAAAAAAAAACTTAAACCTACATTATTATAAATATTTTGTTAAAATATTTGAATTTCATTTCTATAAATAAATTTAAAATAAACATATTATAAAAATATTTAATAATAAATAAATTAGTAAAAAATCACTTACATAAAAGTGTAACCAACCTTTATTCCCTATTTTAAAATTTGAGATGAAAATTAAAATTTATGTGAAATCATTTAAAATAAGGAAGAACAAAATTTATAATCTTCATGTCTTTAATCATATAAAATTAATAAATCTTCTCTTTCATTAATGATCACACTATCCACTTTTATGCTCTGAAATATAAAAGAAAAAAAAAATTGTACAAATAAACAATTTATAAAAATAAACTAAGCTATAATAATTTGCTAAAAGTTTAAATAATTATAAAAAATTTTAAAATTATAATTTTCAAACTTAATGTTTTTAATATTTACTTGCAATTACAATTATAAAAAAATTTAAACAAAAAATTATTTATATAGCTACAATAGAAAAAGAGATAAATATTAAATTTCAAATATAAAAAATAAGTTTTAAAATTCACACTATACAAATAAAAAGTAATATGTTAAAATAAAAAGTGATTGGCCCATGCTGCATACCAAATGCATATGGAAAATGCAATAAACAACAATAATAAAAAATAAATAAACAAAGTACACTAACCACGCGTAGGCATCCAGCCATTCTAGCAACTTCTCCTCCAAATGCCATTTAATGCATTAACTATGCATTGATGGAGTATGTACCCCCAACCGTCATTCTAATCTTTTATTTTTTATTTAATCAATCTATATCTTGTATTTTCCTAATTTTCTTAATCAAAAATGATTTATAGAGCTACTCGGACGAATAGAAAAAGAGATAAATGCTAATTTTCAAATATAAAAAATAAGTTTTAAATTTTAGACTATACAAATAGAAAATAAATAATATGTTAAAATAAAACAATGTGATTGGCCAATGCTGCATACCAAATACATATTGAAGAAATGCAATAATAACCTGCCTTAGGCAGGAACTAATAAAATATTTATTGAATAATAAACTTCAAGATAACAAAAATGGCTTCTTCTGCTCTGAAAACCCTAGCTCTGGCAACGGTGGCATATGGTTCCAACATTGGCAATGGCGTAGAAGATGATGATTCAGACGATGAAGATGGAAAAAAACTTGTAGATGTGGACGACCTAGCTTTAGATTTGGTGTTTGTTATATTTGTCGATGCTGATGGTGGTAATTCTGCTATAGCAGAAGTCTTGGTCTCTGTTTTGGTATTTGGGGGCTCGTCGGTGATTTCTTGGTGTGAGGACCAGATGACATCAAAAACCCTTGGAGGTGAAGGTGAGGTTGGCGGTGATATCAATGTTGGGGAGGTTGACAAAGGTGAAGGAGTGGGCGATAATGGTGACGATGTTTTTGTTGGCATTGGTTCTGATGGAGCAAATATTTCAGTTTTTGAGGAGTTTGTTGACTGCTCAAAAATTTCTTGGTGCATGAAGGAGGATGAATCTTTTTTATATTCTTCTGGAGGCTTGTTTGAAAGCTAAGAAAGGTGAGATGCCTAGTTCTTCTGTGGGTAGGAGTGCCCAGTCGGAACTTGAGGAGGATATTTCGCTTCTAACTTCATGGTTGGAAGCCCAACGCTCTTCCCATAAGTCTATGTTGCATGATGTGGGTTCTAATAGTCTGGGTCAAGATGGGTCTAACCTATTCAGATCTCTCAAGAGGGGCTTTTTGTTGCCCCCTCCTTTGTTTCCTCCCCTGCCTCTAGCTGTTTTGCAGTGGCTCCTGACCCTTGTGGCAGTTGGGCTTGATGAGGGTTCTAATTCTTTTCGTAGGGTGGGCTCTCTTTTGGGGTCTCCCTCGGTGGTGGCCCCCATTCCTGTTTCTCTTGTTCAAAATGGGTTGTAGGACAGCTCTATTTTGGGGGATCCCCACTCTAAGGTACCTCTACTTCATTGTTTGTATTTTGATCTTCTTGTTTATCAGGGATTTGTTGCTTTTGGAGTTGTTTCTTAGGAGGCTTTTCAAAATATTCTTAGCAATGATGAGATTCCACTTGCTCCTCCTTCGTTTTATGTCACTATTCGAAATGAGTGGGTCAAAAAATCTAGAGAAGGTTTGTATTTTGCTCTTATTGGGAGATTTTTTTGGTTATAGACCAAATATTGACTGTTGGAAGGCTTCTAGTCTTTGCATTACTGATTTGAGGAATAACTATTTTCTATTTTCCTTTCATTCTATAGAGGATTACACTCGTATTTGTCAAGGAGGCCCTTAGTTTTTTGGCAAGGATTTTCTTTATTCAGAAAGCTAGTCTACAGGCTTCAACATTTTTTAGATTAATTTGTTGCCTATTTGGGTTTTCCAACCTCAACTCCCACTGGAATTCTAGGATGATGGTATTCTTTAGGATATTTCTAATGTTGTTGGTGAATTTATAACCTTAGATGAAGTTACTAAATCTAGATCTAGCTTTCTTTATGCTACATTTTGTGTCTTGGTTGAGTCTGATTCGGAGTTGCCCAAAAGGGTGAATCTTTGCTCCAAGCTTAAGGTTTGGGTGCAACAACTTTAGTCTTCTTGGCTACTCCAACCAAAGTGTCCTCTATCTCTTGATAGAAAGGTGTTGTATACTACTTTTAATTCCCACAATGGTAAGGTTATTGAGTAGACAATTGTCTTCCCTCCTTTAGATCCTGATGGTCATTGATCCCTCAACAAGATAAAGAGGAAGTTCCCTCCTTTGAATCCCATTGGCCATGGATCCTTGAACAAGATAAATAGGAAGTTCAATTTTGAGCTTGGTGATCCTTCTATGTCTTTTCACTCCCATCCAGCCCCTCTCTTGAGGCTTCTTCTCAAGTTTGGTTACAAACTTCCTTGATCTTTCTTTAGCTGCTAGGTTTTTGGGATCTATCCTTTTCCAGCTTTTGTTTAATGCTCAGGTCCTTTGCTTTTGTTGGTCTTTCAATTGTCTTTATTTTTGTCTTCTTGTCTCATTTCTTGTGAGACTCCCCTCTTTTGTCTCTATGGCTACTATGTAAATAGGTACGAGACCTTCCCACTTTAACCTAATCAAAACTTCAAGATAAAAAATGATCATAAAAAATTACAAGAATCATATTTATGTATTTTAAAATAATAAATATATTAACCAAAAATAATTCTAACTTTATCTACAAATTATTATGTACTATAATTTTTTTTTTAAAGTTTAGATTATTAATTTTTATTATTTTCAATTGATTAAAATATATTAATTTTGTAATTTTATTAAAAATTTAGATATGCTTTATATTCAAAATTCTTTAAAATTTAAAATATGTATAGTCATAATGTGTATGAAGAAGGAAAAATAAAATAAAATGCAAACTTATCTAAAAAATAAAGTCTACTTAACCTCAATCATATTTTTTAATATTAAAAATATCAATAATTTATAATTATTTTTATTTTAATAATCTCATTAAATTTTTTATCTCATTCATAGTTTTGTGAGGTCATCAATATCATTTAGAATGGTTGAAAGTGCATAAATATTTAGAAAGCATAACTATGAATAAAAATTTAGCACCTATACAATACACACTTACTAAAATACAGTATTCTACAAGTTGATGACAACAAGAAAATTCCACTTTAACAAAATCTAAGTCATTCCACCAACTAAGAATAATATTAATGCAGATCTCAGCTTCTTGTAAAGTTAACCAACACAACATTAGAAGTACAGATCAATTTAGATGTTTGAAATCCAAACAAAAAAATAAATGAGGGAGCTTGGCAAGGAAACCAACTTCAAAGACTTACAAATTTAAAAATAAAAAATAAAATATGTAACACTTCTTTAAAAAAATATTCTATAGCATAAGAAATAATTTAAATGCTCAACATAATTGATATTTATTTTCACTTGACAAAACATACAATATTACTACATGTATTTAAAAAATAGTGTATTATTTTCTTTATAGTTTATTTATAGTTTATAAAATGTAATAAGTCATTATTCAATTAAATAATAATAATTATAAAATATGCAACACTTTATTGTCTAAGTCTACAAAATAAACTTAGACAATAAAGTGTTCCATATTTTATAATCAACTTCAAAGACTTACAAATTTAAAAATAAAAAATAAAATATGTAACACTTCTTTAAAAAAATATTCTATAGCATAAGAAATAATTTAAATGCTCAACATAATTGATATTTATTTTCACTTGACAAAACATACAATATTACTACATGTATTTAAAAAATAGTGTATTATTTTCTTTATAGTTTATTTATAGTTTATAAAATGTAATAAGTCATTATTCAATTAAATAATTATTATTATAAAATATGGAACACTTTATTGTCTAAGTCTACAAAATATTAAAATAGGATATTATGTTGTATTTTATTATAAGTGGTGAAAGTCTTGAATTGTGTGTCACCTTGGTCTAACAAAATAGTTTAAAAAAATAGTTTCATCCAAAACTAAGACACCTATGTGACATAAAAGGCTTTGGTTAAAACTCTTTCACCTAAACAATAAAAATTGATATCAATTCATTATAAAAATTTGAATTCATATCACTTTATACGACAAGGTTTCAACCAAAAAATGTAAAAATCTTTTATCCAAAACTATTGAACTGTAGCCCATGTGGTGGCCTAGCCCGTCTTTTACAAAAATTCAACAAAAATAGATCTTCAACTACATATTTCTCTAACCAAAGATATTTTCATTAAAATATGAAAATACCCTCTAAAAGAGCTTAGAGCCTATAGTTTGAACATGTATCTTTCCTTTTTCTTTTTTTTTTTTTGCTCGTGTTTATGCTGTGGTTTTTGATATGGAAAGGTTAGGGTGTCTGGTTCGGTGTTTTGTTTTTTGTTGATAATGTGTTGATGATGTTATTTTGCTGCTAATTGTGTGCAAGGCTTTGTATTAAAGGGACAATACCCTTGTTTTTCTGCTTTTTATATCAAAAACATGTATCTTTTTTAATATTTTAATTAAGTTTATTATCAATTATTTTAAATTTACTACATGTATATCATCATAATCAAACATAATGTTGATTAAAATTTTAAACGAATACTAAATGTATTTTCATAATTTAAGGAAAATATGGTTTACTAGAAGAGAGAATCCTCTCCAAAAGGGTGTAATTTATTTTTTAATCATAAATTATTTAGACATAAAGTTGTATCTCATCAAAACTACATATTTTGAGTGACCTTGAATTTAAAAACTATTAAAAAAGAAAAATCAATCTAAAATCATTTTTTCCTCCATGCACTAGATGTTCAAGTGAACTACATAGAGAAAAAATTAAAAATCTAAAAATTAGTGTATTAGAAGTCACTTCACATCAACCTCATTTTTTATTTTTTAAAAATTCTTTTAAATTTACAAAATCTATATCTGAATAATTTTTAAAATAGTTTAAAAATAGAAATATAAACTACACTAAGAATTTCAATTTTTTTTAATATATATCAAATTTAAAATTTAAATTATTTTTGTTACTTATGAACACTCCAAGTTGGAAACCTATATTTGTGTGCTATTTATTTTATATAAGGGGCACAATTATAAACTTTCACCCTAAGAAATTACATTGCCACGGGTTCCAGAAGCATTTGAGCAACTAGATCCTTTACTTCTTCATTGGAAATTGTGAATCCATCTCTCTCTTTATACATAAGTCAGTAACTTCTTTCAATATTATAAGCATGATCCTCGCTTAAATTTGGAGCATTATTAGGTTTTAGATACTCCCAATCTAATTCTTTAAGCTATTTTTGGAACAAACCTTTAAGGTAATTCAAAGCTTCTTCCTCACTAGATCTAGGATGGTCCTTCATATAACATGATATGCCTGAAACTAATTCTTTCTGCAGTTCGCCTTAGCCTTCAAAACCAAGCATTAGAATTAGAATTAAAATTAATTTGTACCCTAAATAAACTTAATATGCTTTTTAGTATACACACAAATCTAATCTTGTGAAAAAAAAATTATCGCATGCCTTAATGTTTCTCTAGTATCACCTTTTAGTCTAAGGCATAAACATAAAGTTTCATTGAACCTTGATGGATAATCCATTTCTTGAAGAATGTTATATGGAAGAAGTGCATCTAATGTTAATATAGGTTGCACTATAGTTACACGATACCCTAAACTAGTTGTAGCATTTTCTAAATATTCATTTAAACTTGGTGTATACCCACTGGCAAACCACTCAACTTCTTTTGTAATGGATTTAAGATAACGTTCCCACTGTACAAGGAAACAAAAATCTCATTTAGATGGATTAATGTTTTTAATATAAGAGCTTGTTAACTTATATATAAAAACTAGTAAAGAAAATTATTAAAACATTAAAATTAAAGCGTAAAATAATTTAAACACACTAAAAAGTTATATGTAAATTTAAACATATTTTAAAATATCATTGTATATTTAAAGAGTGTTTTTAAGATAAATGGAAGAAATATAACTATAAACATAGAAGAAAAATACAAACATCTTTCAAAGTTTTGTTACCACTTTAATGTAAATTCTAATTAAAATAATATATAAGAAAAATAAGAGTAACATTTGTACAAACAACTAAGTAAAGCAACAAACATATTTGTTTGACCAATTATAACTAGTGAAACCATACTTATGTAGTTTTGGGGGTCAAAATCAAGCCTATAAATCTTATAATTACTAGAAAGATAAAAAAAATCAAACCAAAAAATTACATTTGCACACATGTAATTATGAGATTTTGGTCCCATATATTATGCATGGTGTATCTAGATGAAGTAATGGTATAAAAATAATAATGAATAATAGATTCAAATTCATGCAACTTTGTGTGCATAGGGGAGCATGTCTCATCTTTGAGTCTTCTTTGCCATTTGTGTATTTTCATTTACTACAACGTAAAATGGCTTCTATACAATTTTAATTTTTGTAGGAAGTTTGTTTGGAGGAGAAGGATCCCACCTCGGAGACAAGCACGCTAGTACAATAAATTAGTATTTATTATTAAAATATAATAATGTCTACTTAACCTCAATCTCAAGTACTAATTATTAATATTAAAAATATCAATAATTTATTATTATTATTTTCTAAAAATTAAAAATTTAAATAATTAATATTAATATACTTACATTTTAAAAGCCTCGTTAAAGAGTTTAATCTCATCCATAGTTCCTTTAATCCTAATCTTCACCTAACGCACCCTGTAATCACTTGCACATTCCTAATCCTAAGATTAGGAAAGGGCTAGAATCCCCTTTCCATTTTCTACCCATCCACTTTATCCTCTAATCCTTAACGGCTTCCCCCTTTTGTGAAAGGAGCCCCACATGGGTTCTTCTGCCAAAAGTACAACTAAGGAATTTAAAATTCCTTTATTCCTTTCTAACCCATACCTTGGGAATGTTGGACAAGGAAGACCTTTATGACAAAGATCTTCCCCATCTTCCAAGGTACCTTCCAAGTACCAATCCTCCTCTTAAGACCTCACATTATGCCACTTGGCATAATATCATGGGGCTTGAGAGGTCACATGCACTCCTAGCATTGATCCTCTCCCACTCAATCTCAACCATCCATCCATCACTCCTCTCTTCATATGCTAAAACTTAGCCATTTTCGAGGGATCTTACATCTTTTAAGAAATTTAGTAGTGTTATGCTACCGAAATTCCATTGAGCACACATTTGAATCAATCAACTAGGGGCAATCTATTTCACATAAAATTCACTTTTCATGTATTTCTTGAAAATTTGGGCATTATAACCTCATATTTTAGAAATCTCAAGAAAATAATTATAACAATGAAATGGACATGCAATTTTACAAAATGAGTTGTGTTGGTAGGTTATTGCACTTCCCCAATCCTATTCTAATATTCAAAATTTGAAGGAAAATGGATAAATTAATTAAAACAAGCAAAATACCTCAACCACAATTAGATTTTAAAATTAAGAGCACATCACACATGCGAAAGGAGAGCTTGCAAGGATCGGAAAGCATAATCCCCCATCAATTCCTAACCCAACAAATCTATCCTTGTCAAATTTTGCCACCGAATGCACTCCCAATCAACAAATCAATTTTTCACTCAAAAGAAGGTTTTTCTCTCTCAAAATCTCTTCCCAAAATAAAATTAAATCATGAAAATATAAAACCCCTTTTCTGTTCAACCTTTTCCAAATTTCAATTATACAATATAATTTTATTTTTCATTTATTTAAACTACATTTCCCTCAATTTTCCCCAAAATCCAAATAGCCATTTAAAACCATTCTTAACTAACAATCAACAATTAAATTTATGATTTAAATCCAGATAAGCCTATAATAAATTAATTTATGGAAATCATAATTTAAACATGATATTTAAATCAAACATAACTTGAGATTCCCAACACACTAAATTTTCACACTATAATTAAACAACTTAGCTTCATTTCTACTTTCATTCTATTTCCCCCTTTTCCTAAAACATGGAGAATATTTTAATAATAAATATAAGAATAATTTAAATTCCTAATATTTTATTTGTAGAAAACATAGAATTTAAACCGTTAATTAAATAAGACATTCACAGGCCATTCACGATACATAAGGATTCTAGAATAACTCCTAACTCAGATCTAGGTTCACATAACGTCAAATATGATGTACATACCATACTCGACTCGAGTATGATCGAGGAATGGATAGGGAGGCCCAATGTGACATCTTTGAATTAACCATCATTAGAGAATAACTCAGACTTGTGTAGCTAGGTGGAGAAATAACTTTGTACTTGTAATCATTCAACACACATCAAGGGTACCTACTCAGTGTATATATAATCGAAGCACAAGATAATCATTTCAACGGGGTCCAATAGAATAAGTATAAAATAACATCTATATATTTGTCATATAAATCATTTCTTTTGAACATCAATCATCAAGAATCATAGCATAAAAAATGCATATCACTGAACTGAAGCATAACAATAAACCAATCATGTAAACATACAAAATGCCAACAATCGACATGTTGAGGAATCTCATCTCAAACATGTGGTGGTTCATACACACCATTTAGGGACTAAAATAATCACCACAAAAATCACGAGTAAACAATGAAGTTAAAACACTGATCTCACACTAACAAGATGCAAATGCGAGGGGCACTACATGTATTGTCATTTATTTTATATAAGGTACACACTTATAAACTTTCACCCTAAGAAATTACATTGCCACAGGTTCTAGAAGCATTTGAGCAACTAGATCCTTTACTTCTTTATCGGAAATTGTGAATCCATCTCTCTCTCTATACATAAGTTGGTAACTTCTTTCAATATTATAAGCATGATCCTTGCTTAAAGTCGGAGCACTATCAGGTTTCAGATACTCCCAATCTAATTCTTTGAGTCGTTTTTGGAACAAACCTTTGAGGTAATCCAAAGCTTCTTCCTCACTAGATTCGGGATGGTCCTTCATATAACATGATATGCCTGATACTAATTCTCCACGATTTGCCTCAGCCTTCAAAACCAAGTGATATATTTATAAATAAAATAAATTTGGACTTAAAATTAAACCAACATGCTTTTTGGTGTATATATAAATCTAATATTGTGAACAAAAAAATTATTACATACCTTAAAGTTTCTAGTATCACCTTTTAGCCTAAGGCATAAACATAAAAGCTCATTGAACCTTGATGGATAATCCATTTCTCGAAGAATGTTATCTGGAAGAACTGCATCTAATGTTAATATAGGTTGCACTGTAGTTACACGATACCCTGAACTGGCTGTAGCATTTTCTAAATATTCATTTAAACTTGGTGTATATCCATTAGCAAGCCACTCAGCTTCTTTTGTAATGGATTTAAGATAATGTTCCCACTGTACAAGCAAACAAAAATCTCATTTAGATGGATTAATAATTTAATGTAAGAGCTTGTTAACTTATATAAGAAAACTAGTAAAGAAAATTATTAAAACATTAAAATCAAAGCCTAAAATAATTTAAACAATATTAAAAAATTATAAGTAAAGCTGAACATATTAGAACATATTATAATATAGACCATTGTTTATAAAGAGTATTTGTTTGTAAAATAAATGGAAGAAATCTAATTATAAACATAGAAAAAAAATACAAACATCTTTCAAAGCTATGTTACCACTTTAATGCAAATTCTAGTTAAAATAATACATAAGAATAATAAGAATAACATTTGGACAAACAACTAAGTAAAGCAACAAACGTATTTGTTTGACCAATTATAACTAGTGAAGCTATACTTTAAACATAGTTTTGGGGGTCAAAATCAAACCTATAAATCCTGTAAATACTTACAAGATGAAAAAAATCAAACCAAAAACTAACATTTGCGCAAAAGTAATTATGAGATTTTGGTCCAGTAGATTATGCATGGTGTAGAGATGAAGTAAGTAATGATATAAAAAATAATTATGAGTAAGAGATTCAAATTCATACAACTTTGTGTGCATAGGGGAGCATGTCTCGTCTTTGAGTCTTCTCTGTCATTTGTGCATTTTCATTTACTGCAGCATGAAATGCCTTATATACAATTTTAATTTTTGTAGGAAGTTTGTTTGGAGGAGAAGGATCCCACCTAAGAGACAAGCATGCCAATACAATAAATTAGTATTTATTACTAAAATATAATAATTTCTACTTAACCTCAATCTCAAGTACTATTTATTAGTATTAAAATATCAATAATTTATTATTATTTTTATTTTCTAAAAATTTAAAATATAAAAAATGAATATACTTACATTTTAAAAGCCTCGTTAAAGAGTTTAATCTCATCCATAGTTCCATAGGTATCATAGATATCATCTATAATGGTTGCAAGAGCACAAATCTTTGCAAAATCACTTCTATATGAAAAATATTTAGTATCTATACAATATGCACATGCTAGAGCAAAATATTCAACATGTCGATGACGAGCAAAGTCAACTTGAGCCAAATTTGAATCTTTCCACCATCTAAACATAAGATTAACAAATATATTAGTTTCAATTACTTGTAAAGCCAACCAACAGAACGCAGAAAATACAGAATAAATTACTTGTTAACATAGAATACTGAAACAAAAATACAAAATGAAAGAGCTAAACCCACTTCAAAGATTTGCAAACTTCATTATATATATATATATATATATATAATAATTAAAAATAAAAAAACAAAACAAAACTTAAATATGTAACAGTAACACATAGTTGCTGTGTTTTCACCTCACAAAACTTCTCAACAGAGTTGCTGTTTGTTTTCACCTCACAAAACTTACTTTAAGAGTGTTTCAAGCTCTCGGCGATGGACTGACTGCATGATGTTGAAGTCCAATTTGGCAAGATTTAGAAGTTCTTTATTACCAGCCATCCTGAAAAGCACAGGTAAAAAGGGCAAGTTTTTGAGAAGGAAATCATTTCACCTTTCAGTATAAGTTTGAATATTTTATAAAAACTATCATAAGTATTCAATTTCTTAGAAAATTAATAATATGGTAGGTTGGTATATTTTATTAAGAAAAACAACAATCAGTTGAATTTCTCATCTTTTTTCAATTCTTCATTCTGATGATGGATCACTGAGTGTGATCCAAAATATTGATGTAATTTAACAACGAACAATCAATTCACAACTTTTCAACTATTCTTTTTTTTCCTAAAATGTTTGAACTAATGTGACTAATAGTTCTTTTCCTGATCCTTTTTCCTTATTTCCTTAAATTACAAATCAATGTGACTAATAAGCCCAGATAAAATTTTTGCTCATTTTCTTTCAAACCAAATGTTTCGTATATAAACATGAGAAGTAAAAGGAAAGCTCAGTTGAAAAGTAATGCCATTACTCTGTCCAAGATTTGTTTCCGCCGTATATGTCCATGTACTTCCTTCCTTCGATTCTGGGCAGATTTGTGTGCCAGCCAAACTCCAGGTTGTACTTTATCTGTATCTTAAAATTCTGGGTTAGGACTTAAAATGAAGAGGGTACTCATAGCATATAAAAGTTCAAAATTTCATAGCTTCTCATCACCATCACCTCTCGTGAAAGATTGGAACATATATCACTTTTCTGTAGAGCTTGATTTAAATATGCTGTTGCAAAGGCTTTAGCCTCCTCCATTACATTCTCCTCTGGAAAAGCAATTAGTGAAGCTCTATACAGATTTAGAATGCTTCCTATCTTCTCTTCCTCTGATTGAGTTGACAGACACAAGAACTGCCCATCATTTCCTTTGAAGTGCTTTAACACATCTGCCATTATATCGACCAATATGTTATTGCTAAATCACATTCAAAAATAAATTGAAAACAAACATGTCTGAAACATTGTGGATAAGGTGCCAGTTTTTTAAGTGAAGAACCAATCCTTTTAATCAAGTTGACCATTTTTTTTTAATCAAAGTGGCAGGTTGTCCAATCAATAGAAAATGACAGTGCAGTCGACAAGACAAACTCCTTTAAAAAGGAGATTGCGGGTTCAAAAGCTTTTCAAAAGTGGTGAACTATGAAAAACTACTTGCTTTGGTCAATCATTGACCGAATGGTTTCCCAAGTGTCTTTTGTCAATTTCTAAAAATTAACTTTCTTTTATTTTTAAACCCCTTCCCAAAAACAGTAACACAATGTGAAGCTAGGAATTTACAAGAGCAACAGCCTAAATGATAATGAATTAAACTGCTATTTACTTAAGGACTGTTCCCAAGCACCTGGTGAAAATCAATGGTATACTAGTATATTATAAATTATTATAAACGTAGCTTGCCAAAATAAAGACGTAAGCAATAAAAAGGAAACAATAGGAATGAACAGAGGAGTACAAACAGCTGTTAAACAGGAGAAATCAAACAACCAATTACCTGAAGAAACAGGATATCTGTTCAGTCGAAGGATTCGAAGTCCCAAGGCTGTGGTATTGAGATCTTTATGGCATTCACTCCAGTACCTTTGTTTATGAAACAATCAGAAAATTTTAACTCTTAATATATGTATTTTTCAAAAAAAAAATGATACAGTATTGGTCAGCTTTAAACAGCACATTCTAAGCTTTGATTTGTTTAGATGATTCATCTGAAATTACATTAGCTTTTCTGGAGGTCCACATGATTTCAAACGAACCACCTAAACAAATCAAAACTTAGAGTGTGTTGTTTAAGCCAAACCCCCAACCAAATATACTATTCTATATTTTTCTTGTAAATTATCAGCGAAGTTTAAACAGCACACTCTAAACTTTGATTTTTTTAGATGGCTCATCTGAAATTACACTACCTTCTCCATAAACCCATCTATTAGTGTGATTTCAAATGAACCATGTAAACCAGCCAAAACTTAGAGTATGCTATTTAAATCAAACCTACAAGATCATCTAAAACTATTCTTAAAGATCATAGAATAAAAAAATTCATCTTTTATCATAAAGTTTTAACGAACCTGTATACATAATCAAGTGCTTCTGTTATTTCATTTTGGAAATGTCGATCTATTGCGAGACGTTGAACTTTATCCACCATGACAAGACGCTCAAATGCATTCTCTGCAAAAGTTTTAGCATTTTTGGCTGTAGGCATTGCATTGAACATGTCCTTGATCTCTCCAATAAGCCTCTCAGCACGCTCCATGTAATGAGAAGCCTGTAAAATCCCCACATTCTACTTCATATGATCATATCTTAAAAACTACAAAAAGAATTAAAGAACGTAAATTACATAAAATGAAAGTAGCTTGCCTCATAAGGCTGCTCTTGGATAGGTTTTATAAAATCATCATCCCACAAGTTGGGATGATGATTGCCTGTGCGCCGAGGCGCACCTTCAACAGTAGTGGAGACCAAGGCCTTAGTAATGATCGGACTACTCAGACATTTTCTGCCCAGTGTAGGGAATGATTTAGTGGAAGGCTCAGCGTGATGGGTAGGCTTAAATTTCAAGCAGAAGCTCAAGGTAGAGGAAGGGATTGAAATAAGAGCCATGGCGAAGGGTGGTTTTGCAGAGTGTATTTCCTGGCCTTTTATAACCAAAATTTAATATTTTTTAACGTTAAGGGAAAACGTGAAACGGGAGGGCTGCCACCATTTGAAACGTGACAAGTTGCATTTTAAATAACTTCTCTGAATCATTTTATATTAATCATCAATCATTTATATTTTATATTCTTAATCATCTAGTGGAAACTTTCCGATTGATTTGAGGTGAAAAGACTTTTGAGAAGAAAAAAAGGTGACAAGTTGCTTCTATTATTGCTCTTTCAGTGCAATGACACCGTCTTGATTGTTTACTCTCAGTGATATTATACTAATCATCAATTATTATTATTTTACATCTTTGCTCGTATTTATATATAGATATGATAGTATCTTAAGATAACGTAACATCTAATAAAAACCATTGATTTGTTTTTATTCGTAACTGCGTTTGTGTAAGATTCTTCCCTGCCCATTGACTAACAACAGTTCCCTTATTGATTAAACGTGTGAAATTTAAAGTGTCCACTTTAAATTTTAAGTTATAATATATCTAATAATAACAAACTGCTAGTAAGCAAATAATGACAGATCCATCCGGATATCACATCATACTAAGGATGAAAATTCCGGATATCACATCATACTAAGGATGAAAATTTAGGCATGTGTGAATCATTTCAACCACATGTTTTTTTATAATATTTTAAATTCAAAAATAATCTTACAATATTTATCTAAAACATAAAAGATTCTATCCGACATGACATCATATTAAAGATGGAAATTTAAGCATGTGAATCATTTCAACCACATGTTTCTCTATAATATTTTAAGTTCGAAAATAATCTTAAAATATTCATCTAAAACATAAAAGACTCCATCCTGACATGGCATCATACTAAGAGTAGAAATTTAAGCATGTCAATCATTTCAATCACATGTTTTTCTCTATGCGGCCAAAAAGATGCACATTTGATTGTATTTTATTAATTAATTGAAAATAAAAAGTGTGTTCATTTTTTATTTTCAATTAATTAAATACAACGTGTATTATGTTGGCTATAGACGTCATCCATAATATCTTTTCAGAAAAGTTGCCATAAGTTTTCATAATTAAATGGTTTTGGCTAAAATAATTATACAAATAGTAATCAACAAGCTTTTCCTCTTTGGTAGGGAAGGGACAAATTCAAATAACTATAATTTTACTTTGCATTCTATCAAAATTTTAAATTTGTGAGGTTATAGTTTATTTAAAATAATTATATATTTTTTATTTTTATTTTGTTTTCTTTTTTATAAAATTTGTATATTGAGATTTTAAAGATGAAAAATAAATATTTAATTTTTGATTAGGTGAAAGGGGTTTTTTAAATTAGATCTCTTTTAGATGGATAAAATGACAATGTTGTAATAAAACTATGAGGACAAGCCACTAAACCAAAGACTAAAGAACATCTTAACTAGACCTAGCAATTTATACACCCTTTGCTCGAGCACAAGACTAAGTGACGTGTTTCAAAAGACCTTTCTTCTTTCATTGAACAATGGTCCAAGAAACCTCATTTTCCACATCCACAAAAATAGGAGATATAGCAGGGAGACTCTCTCTAAGGCTCGAATTGGGTGTGGCACATGCAAAGAGAAAATCCTAGTTGAAGAAGTTAATTGTTGGGAAATTGACACATAGATAGGAGAAAGCTTGCTACCAACAACAACATAAATGGAGTTGGAAACCAAAGGATTAGGAGAAACAAAAATCACAAGTGGGAAAGGGACCTCCTTCCCAACAATAACAAGAGGCTTAGAAGACTCTAAAACGTAAACATGATCATCCATGTCCATAGTAAGGTGTTAATATAGAATATTCTTCCACCAAGATGAAGAATGCAAGACCTTCAAGTTTGGGCAATATGATGCCAAATATCTAATATCAAAGAATCACCAACATCATAGAAGGGGATATCTTCAAAGTCCAAATTCTAACTCCAAGATCAATCACCAAGATACAAAACTACCTTTGTCAAGAAAGGCATAAACAAATCCAATTTCATTGAAATCCTAGCATAGGTGGTGTGAGAGAAGATAGTAGTGGCTTAATCTACCATAGTAAAATGTCCTGATGAGTTACCAATACCTTTATAGAAAGAATTGCACTAGAAATGAAGAAATATTTGGGAGATGTATCCAAGCTAGTAGCTGATTAAAATATTCATTAAGAAATATTTCATGACAGGAGGTCTGCGGAAGCGTGGCGTAAAACCATAGGTGTTTGGCAATGGCTTGTCGCCCAAGAGGCCCAAAGGCCGAGAGCGAATTGTGTGGCAAGCCCTCATCTGTGGTGGAGGGGGATTCATTCCTCCTCCACGAAGGTTTGTACTACATCTATGTAAGCGGTCTCATCTCCTATTCCTTTCCACACTTCTTGATTTCGTTTAAATGATCTAGTTGTTTGGTCTTAATTTATTCCTTTTGTTCTTCATTTAATAGAGGGGGCCAGTTGCTTTGGCTCCTAGTTTGTAATTTGAGAGAATTATTGAAAGAATGAAGAAGGTTGCCATTAATGAGTTGTTATTGATGTCAACATTGTATGAAGGATGATTGCAGAAGAGACATTTTGCAAGAGGGTTTGATCTGCACTTCAAAATAGTTAAGTATTTTTGCAAAGTCTCTACACTAGCAGATTCAGTGCACAAAGCCCTCCAATATTTTGGTTTGCATTCATTCGCACTTAGATATTTTCTTCTATGATTCTAATATGTTATTTATGGATGTTAGTAATATCTTCATTCATAATTTCATCTGGTTTAGATAGATGGTTTGTAAGTTACAAGTAAGAGACGATCGGCATACAAGGTTTAGATAGTTTTCTGTGTAATGGCTATGACTTATCCAGTCTGCGCTCCTTCACGGATTTGGGTTAGGCCTTGTGGTTTTTGGAAAATGTTAATAGGTGTCAAATAATTGTTTTTTCTCGATGGCATGACATTTTGAGGTCCACATGTCCTATGGTGATGAACAGTTGGAGTATTTTGCTTTTAGGTCTTATGCCTAGTCGACCCAATATATGTAAAGGGTTGTGGAGATTAAATATATGTTCTGGATGTAAGAGGGAGCTATTATAGGTCCATGCCAACCTATATTACACCTTTCATGTGTTGGTTTGGGTACAAAGGCATTTTGATTTGAATTAGGTGACAAAAAGGCACATTTTGTATGTTTTAGGGCTACATCTAATTAGGCCGACCTAATTGATGTTTGCAATGAATTTTGATATATATACAAGGTTGTTTTGATATTGTGGATATCAATTGAATGTGTACATGATCCAAATACAAGCAGTGATGCAAAAATTTGTAGAGTTGAGCGAATAAGCTTGTGAAATTTGAGAAGAGGTGTGCAAATGTAAAGCAAAGT
The DNA here is from genome assembly GCA_007258455.2 of Sequoia sempervirens. NCBI lineage: Eukaryota > Viridiplantae > Streptophyta > Pinopsida > Cupressales > Cupressaceae > Sequoia > Sequoia sempervirens. Next base: position 20,158 of record VDFB02357681.1, on the reverse strand, counting down.
AGAGATTTGTGATCTGAGTTAGATGAAGTATATCAAGGCAATGTTTTGAGCTTCAAAGGAACTGAATCTGTAGACACATAAAATGTCCTTGTAATCATTTTATCCATTGCATATTTCATTTAATCATCCACATAATCATATCACCATATCATTTAATCATTTAAATCATTTATCATGTATCCATTAAATCATTTAGAAGCATTCATTCATATCATTTAATCATTTAAATAATTTATCATGTATCCATTAAATCATTTAGAAGCATTCATTCATATCATTTAATCATTTAAATCATTTATCATTTATCCATTAAATCATTTATAAGCATTCATTCATATCATTTAATCATTTAAATCATTTATCATTTATTCATTAAATCATTTATAAGCATATTCATAAATCACTTAACCATTTCACAAATTATCATTAATTCAGTCATTTTCACTTAAACACATCCAATGCATGTTTTATACAGAGTCATTATAATCATACATAATCATAAATGCATTTAATAAATCCATCAATCATTTGTCCAACTATATCATTTGCATTCATAACCCCATTTTAATCATTCATTAATTCAGAAGAACCTCTCCATTATATCATTAAATCTATACATTATCTATCTCTTATTTCAATTAATTGAAATATGCATTTTTCTCACCTCATTCCTTTATCCCACATTCTTCTCAAAATATGGATCTTCCCTACAATCAAATCTATAAATGCATGCTTCCTCCTCACTTTTCAAACAACTCCAATCTCATTTTTGTCATATCCGGCTCTGCATAGCTTCTTGTGCTTTTGCTCAAAAAAATCTGAGAGCAAAGACAAGATATTGTGGAAAAGGATACCAATGGAGTTTGATTTATTTTGAAGGCATTTGCTTTGATTTTGCATAAGTTTAGTTTTATGTTTTTGCATATGTTTTTAATCAAGAAAGACTCTATTGATGTCATGTTGTAATTTTGATTTGAGGTTTATAGTTTAAATCAATTTGGATTTTTAGATTTCAATATGCACAGAATCCTCCATATTGTAGATGCATTTTGTATCAGTTCAAATCTTGGTTATGTAGCCACAAACCTTCTTTCTCTCTTTCTTTTCTCTGTGGGAAGTGAGTCCACTTGCAATGAGAATTTTTGTAATATAATATAACCAGTTATAATATATTTTGAGCTAACCCTCACCATGGTTTTTCCCATTTTGGTTTTTCCACATAAAAATCCTGGTGTTCATGTGTTATGTGATGTTGTGGATATTTTCATGCTTTATTTCCTTGCTGCAGTTGAATATGCTTTGGTAATTGGATGGCTAATGTTTGAATGGCTTAATAGAATACTAATTCATCCCCTCTCAGTATTCTAGGTGTTCAATAATTAGTATCAGAGCTTGGTTCCCTGGAAGAAGCTTGACTGTTTGGGAAGATCTTGGAGATTGAACACATGTCTGATAGAAAGTTTCATATTCCTTTGCAAGAGATTCTTGCTATTGAACACATAGAAGAATATTTCATGCTTGAAAAAGATGGAGAACTTAAAGTTGCTCTTGAAGATCTTGACAAAGTTGAAGGTGAAAATAGAGATCTATAGGAAAATATTAAAGAAGCAAATGATTGCATCAAAAAATTGAGAGAGAAAATCAAGAAGTTTAGAGAAAGGCATAAGGAGGCCAATGAACAATTGAAGCAAGCAAATGAAGACATCACCAAACTGAAATTGCAAGTGAAAGAAAAGAAAAGAATTGAGGAATGTTTGAATGCAATGGTAAAAACTAAATTTGATGAATGCATGAGGCTTGAACAAGAAGTGGTAAATTTGAGATCAAATCTAGAGAAAGCAAGAATTCATGAAGATAAATTCAAGATTTAAGTTCTACAATGATTGATGAGTTGATTATAGGTTAGAAAGCATCCAAAGACAAAGGTGGTTTGGGACTTGAAAAAGGTGAAAGATCAAAAATAGACTAGATGTATCTAATGCAAATAATATCAATGAACCAGAGAAGACTAAAGACAAGAAGAACAATGGAAATATCAAGAATCAAAGAAACAATGCTAGAATACCCCCGATCAGACAACCAAATTCTCAAAGGTACCCATCTTTCAATGGTATTTGTTATTCTTGCAATAAATTTGGACATAGAGCAATGGAATGTAGAAGCAGAATGAATTAGAATGTTTCATTCTTTACTGGTCAATTCTTTACATGAAATAAGTTTAGACATAGAGCAAATGAATGCAGAAGTCAAATGATGAATGCATATAACAATGGTAGAATGATTCAACCTTTCAATGGTTACTATTATACATGTTATGGATTTGGATAAAAGGCTAATCAATGCAGATCTAGGATGGATGGAAGGAATGTTATTCAAAAGAATGTTGTATGTCACAATTTCAATAGACTTGGACATATTGCTAAGTTTTGTAGAAGTAGAAACACAAGGAAGGATAATCTGGCAAAGAGAAATGAACCAGTCAAAAAGATTGATCTGGTTGAAGTAAAGAAGGAAATGGAAAAGATTTGGAGAAAGAAAGAGGAGACTAAGAACAAGGAAGAACCAGAGACTACAAATGAATCTTTTCCCTCATCTGATGTCATCATCTCATCTAAGAATTGAACCTAAGCATTGGCTTAGGGGGAGCAATAATAGATAATCAAACAACCCCCAGTCGATATAAGGTGCCATGGCTTGGCACGAAGATATGTGATAGTGGTGGAAAGTGTTGATCTTCTACAGAAGATATCGGAGGAAAATTCTAATTGTGAAGATTTACAGAGCATTTTAGGGTTTGTTGTTGCACATAGAAGAGTTTCATTAGCTTTATTGTTTGGCACATTGAATGCGAATCAGGGCAGATCGAAGGATTATAAGTATCTACACTTAGTCGATTTAATTTACTTTTAAGCATTTAGAGTAAGCAGAGTGATTTGGAGAAAATTCAAGAAATAAAAGGTGATTTGTGAAGCAGAGCATCAAAACCCTAGTTTCAGCTGAGCAAGAAAAATGTATTTACCATTGTCTATGTGCCATAAAGTTGAAGTAAAAAAAAATTGAAGCATTTGAATTTAATAGAGATGACAACACCTACTATAGTGAATTTTACTAAGAGGCCTTGGCCAAAGTTTAAGAGATGCCCCATGAAAGTTTTTGAAAATGACCTGCTCAGAACTTTTTTGAGAATTCCATAAAGGGTTCTACCTAAAGAGGATATTAGTGCTTATATCCATGGGAAAATGGAGGAACATGACCACATGAAACTTAGCAACCTATGGAAAATCCAATTAATTAGAGACAATTTCCAAATTAAGTTGGAGTATGAAAACCTAGTGATAAAGAAATTGGATGGCTGGCAATGGTTTCCAAATTTTTGTTATGATGATAAGTTTGTGAAAATGGCATTGAGTAGATTGCATGATAAGTTCATATGGACCAACATGCCTAGTTTAATAACTAAGGAAGTTATAAGGAAGTTACTGGACTTTGTGTCTCTTAACCTGTACTAATATTGAAATCTGTCAAGAACAAGGATGTGATGGAATTGACTAGAGCCACATTTGATCACAGAGCTCTCACTGTAAATACTATCTAGAACCCTGCTATGAGATATGCATCCATGGTCATAGGTTATAAGATATACTTCACAAATAGAGAAAATTCTATGTCAGCCACTATAGTCAATGTGTCCTATGAGATGGTAGAGAAAGGAAAGGATTATGATTTGTGTGATTTTCTCATGCAACAAATTTTTGAGAACTTGGAGCAAACCAAAGAGAAGAAATACTCTTTAAAGTTTGGTTTCTTGGTTATTTGTTTGCTATTTTACTTTTTGAAGGAGCTTGAACTGGGAACAAACAATGTTATGTGGGCTAAGAATAGAATGGTAGCCCATCAAATCTTAGAATACTTGCACAACATTGGTGACATGAAAGCACAAGATGAAGCAATTATTGCATTCTTTGTAGTGTTTCAAAAGAGAATCCATGAAAGGGAAAGGACCCCTAAGTTAATGGTAGACAAATATGAGAATGATATCACATTTTTTGTTACAATTGATGAATGCATTATTGAAGCTGTGGAACCCAAAACTATTTGGATTCTACCACTTTGTTATGAAACTAATGAAGAAGAAGTCAATGGTTATATTGATATATTGTTGAAGATCCCTAAAGACACTAATCAAGAAAGATATGGCATGTATGAAGAGAAATCTATGGAAGTACACATGGACTTGAAGAGGCCTGAAATAAAATTTAAGGTGGAAAAGATGGTGAATGGGTATGCCAAGAGCAAGGGATTTAAAAAAGAACAAATGAGGGAAGACAAAGCAAGAGCAAAGGGGGATACAAGCACAACGGGTGGGTCCACCATACCTAGAAAATCTAGAAGAACAACTTCCACCACTCCCCCCAGTATCCAAAAGCCCTCCAGAATAGCATCCACTACCAACAAAACTAAGAGGAAGGAGACTAGTGCTCGGGTGAAGGAGGAACTTCAGGTGGAGTAGGCCACAAGGCCTAAGAAGAGAAGGAAAGCTACTCTAGTAGCCCCCACTATTACCACTATGCCAAAAAGAAGAAAAGAGAAAGTTGTAAGAGAAAAAATGAGTATACTATCTAAAGAAGAGGAGGATGAAGGACCCCCATTGGTCTTGAGAAGAAGAAGCACTGGCATTAAGAAACAGAGGATAGATATAGTTGATACCTCTGATGAAGAGGAAATTGAGAAAGAAAGCAAGCTTTTGGAATACACATGCATGAGAATATGAAAGAAAAGAAGAAAAAGCAAATAGAAATAGTTGATCTAGAGCAAAAAAAGAAGAAGAAGAAAACAACTCCAGAAAGACCTCACAATCCAATGAAGTTGGATGCACTGTTTAAAGGTATTTTGCATCATGAAATGTTGGAAGAAACAATGGCTTTATGCTAGAATGTAGATGAGGTGGACAAAGCCACCATAATTTAAGGAATAATCAAATACATTATCATTATAAAAGTAGATATGGAGAACATAAAGAAGAAGGTTCCAAATGATGTGTGGAAAATTTTGATGGAGCGAAGAAAAGAGGCAATAGAGGAAGAGGACAAGATTAGATTAGATGCTTTGGAGAAAATTGGCTTCTCCTTATCTGATGCTAACAAGGCCACATTGGCCCAAGTCTATAGTAAAGAGTTTAGAACTAAATAGAGGGTTACAACTCTTATGGTCAAAAGAGAGTAGGATCAGCTTGAGAAAATGCAAAGGAAAATAGAAGAAAAGATCACTAATATTGCTCAGAAGTATGGCATGATTCCCATTACTACTACCAATAAAAAACAAGATTTAGAAATTGAAACTCAACAGGAGCATGTAGAAGACATTGGAGTTACTGATGCAAAGAAAAATATAGATAATACTCCTCCATATATAGAAGAACCAATGCAAGAAAATGTTGAGGATGAGAAGGTTGTAGAAGGAGAAACAAGGACCAAAGAGGAAACTACAAAGGTTAACACCTCTATTCCTTTGATGACACATGATACAGTAGAATAAAAGTCTACTTTCCCATTGTTAAACAATGATCAAGGCAATCTGGAGAGATTTGTCCCTCTAGAAGACATAGAACAAGGCATCGGTGAAGGTGATACAAACATGATGCAAATAATGAACAAGGGCGGGTGAATGAAGAAAATATGGGAACAGAAGATGGTGGTGAGAAGGAAGGAGGAGAAGAAAAGAATGAGAATGAAAATGAAAATGAGCAAGGAGAGAAGGATAGGGACAAAGCAGAAGAGGAGAAAAAGGAAGATGAGGACAAAGATAAGGATAAGGCCTCTAGGAAGAAGAAAAGGTAGAGGAAGAAGAGAACATTGAGTCCAGAAAGAATGAAGAAGCTAAGAAAACTAAGGAGTTACCTAAGGCTTCCAGTGAATCTTCCTTTGGTAATCCCTTGAAAGGTCTCTTATCTAAACAATTAAGGTTCCAACCAGTAGTTTCATCTTAATTATTACAGTTTCCCATGCAACAGGATAGTGTAGACTTAGATAAAATATCTTATATACATAAGCTGCAACTAGGTGATGTGTTTCACACATCAACAAGAAAAGAAATTATTGAAACACACCAAAGAAGTGGTGAGTTGATGGATGAAGCTATAAAGGCCTTACAGGAGATAACACCCGAAACAAATGTTGATACATCCTTTTCTGCAATGGAAAAATTCAAATTATTGATTGACTCCTTCAAGGAATATGCCTCCAGTTTAAAGGAAAAAGTTGAAACAGAGGTTGAGATGAGACTTGCAGAAAATAAGTTGTTAGATATTATAGAGAAGTGTGCATTTGCACACAATAGAGTTGAAGAGTGTTTGAAGGAGGTGCAGGCATGTGAAGAAGAGGCAAAAACCTTGTTTTTGTATTGCATGAAGTGGTCAGATGCCACATAAATTATAAAGAATAAAATGGACTCAATTGAGTCATAGATAAGAAATACATCAAGTTCCTATGATCCGACATAGGAAAAAAATGATCAGACCTAGTCTTCCATAGTAGATTTGCATGACACATTTTTTACCCTACAAAAGCAGAAGGAAGATATAATCAAGCAAGTAAGGAAGTTAAGGGACTTGGTAAATAAAAAGCATATATCTATCTCAAGTGCCCTTGCCAATACTAATAAAATTTCAAAGTTAAATCTTACTCCCAGTACTTCAGAAGAAGGAGAGCAAACATTGGTGGAGCTTGAGTCTCAACATAAGATGCTTGCAGCAGTAAAGAAAAGTTGGGAAGAAGGTAAATCTGCTTGGAAAGTCATTCTACTGAAGCTTTAGGGGTCAACATCTTCAAGTTGACCATTTCTACTCATGCATTTTTTAGTTTTTCAAGTTTATAGATTCTTTTGTAATTTCATGTGGATGGTTTAAGAGTTTTTGGCTAACTTCCTAAAGGGGAGCTAGTACATTCATTTAGTTATTTCAATTTGTATATATGTTTGAAGGGGAGCATACAAAGTGTTGGTACCAATACACCCTTTGCCCTTGATTTCAAAGGGGGGGAGATACTTGGAGAGAAGTTTTGTTTTGGCACATGTTGCCATCAATGACAAAGGAGGAGATTGTTGAAAGAATGAAGAAGGTTGTCATTAATGAGTTGTCATTGATTGTTGAAAGAATGAAGAAGGTTGTCATTAATGATTTTTCATTGATGTCAACATTGTTTAAAGGATGATTGTAGAAGAGACATTTTGCAAGAGGGTTTGATCCACAAATAGAAATAGTTAAGTATTTTTGTTAAGTGTCTACACTAGAAGATTCAATGCGCAAAGCCCTCTAGTATTTTTGTCTACACTTGTTCACACTTAGATATTTACATCTACAATTCTAATATGTTGTTTATGGATGTCAATAGTATCTTCATTTAGAATTTCATCTGGTTTGGATAGATGGTTTGTAAGTTGCAAGTAACAGAAGATTGGCATACAAGGTTGAGATAGTTTTTTGTGTAATATTTATGATAGTTTTTTTTTTTTGTAGGATTTGGGTTAGTCCTTGTAGATTTTTGAAAATGTTAACAGGTGTCAAAGAATTATGTTTTCTAGATGGCATGACATTTTGAGGTTCATGTGTCCTATGGTGATGAACAATTGGATTATTTTGTTTTTAGGTCCTATGCTTGGCCGACCTAATATATGTAAACAGTTATAGAGATTAAATATATGTTGTGGATGTAAGAGGGAGCTGTTATAGGTCCATTCTGACCTATATTATGCCTTGCATGTGTTGGTTTGGGTGTGAAGGCATTTTTATTTGAATTAGGTGTCAATAAGGCATATTTTGTATGTTTTAGGGCTACATCTAATTAGGCCAACCTAATTGATGTTTGTGATGAAGTTTGATATATATACAAGGTTGTTTTGAGATTTTGGATATCGATTGAATGTGTACATGATTTGAATACAAGAAGTGATGTGAAAATTTGTAGAGTTGAGTGAATAAGCTTGTGAAATTTGAGAAGAGGTGTGTGAGTGTAAAGCGGAGTAGAGATTTGTGATCTGAGTTAGATGAAGTGTATCAATTCAATGTTTTGAGCTTCAAAGGAATTGAATCCTGCATATGGTAGATACATTTTGTATCAGTTCAAATCTTGGTTATGTAGCCACAAACCTTCTTTCTCTCTTTATTTTCTCTATGAGCAGTGAATACACTTGGACAGTGAGTCCACCTGCAATGAGCATTTTTGTAATATACTATAACTAGTTATAATATATTGTGAGCTAACCCTCACCGTGGTTTTTTCCATTTTGGGTTTTCCATGTAAAAATCTTGGTGTTCATGTGTTATCTGATGTTGTGGATGTTTTCATGCTTTCTTTCCTTATTGTATTTGAATATTCTTTGGTAATTGGATGGCTAATGTTTGAATGGTTTAATAGAATACTGATTCACCCCCCCTCTCAGTATTTTGAATGTTCAACAAGAATTACACTAGCATTTATGGTGTGTTATGGATGGTGATCCCCCATTTGAATCCCCTAAGGGGGTTTCATACAACTCCAAGGGATTTAAGTCCTTTCGTTGTGGTTGTGGAAGACTATGTGGCGATTCCTTGCTCTACAACCTTTATCTCGAGAAATATCGACATGGAAGGATTCGAGGAGTAGGGATATATTAAAATCATCGAATGATATTAATTATGATAAAAAAAGTGTGTGATATTATCCACAACATCAGTGGTTATCTCATCATCTTCAAAGCTATTTAACAATTTTGCAAGTTGTGTCTATAGAGGTATATACCCAAGTCCTCTCTTATAGAAGTTAGTTGGAGGATAGCTAGGTTGTACAATACCTTGCTTATGGAGGCATGATCCCTTCCTCTTATATGGAGGGGAATAGATAATTTTTCTCATAGGTATTCAAAAAGTGTCATTTGCATTTGATTCATCCTTGTACAACCAAGTATTAAGATCTTCTTCATTTTTTTCATCTTCTAATGTGTTTGGTGACCAAAAGATAATATGTCCATATTCATTAGTGTTAAGTTCTCTATGATATGTTTGTTGAGAGGGACCACCATATGAATAAGGAGAAAGAGGCATTGTACCAATTTGAAAGCCATTGTGCAAATCATACTCTTTGCAACCTTTATTAATGATCTTGACCTTAGGATTTATGGGATCAAGAATGGTGGATGGATTGGATGAGGAGGATAAAGTATTTGGGTTGTTATAAGATGAAGTCTTAACTGCATTGGAAGACACAACATTAGTGCTTGGACAATGACAATACTATTGATTGTAAGCCTCCAAAGAGCAACAATATTCAAAAATATGTGGATCAACGTAAATGGTAACTTTGATGTCATTGTGTGGGAATTTGACACATTGGTGGTAAGTGGATGGGACAAAATGTAGCATGAATCCATGTGAAACTGAGGTTATATGGAAGGTCAAGATCAATAACATGACACATAGTATATTGTGAGGCTAAACCTACTTATATAGGAAGACATAGAGTTCCCTCAAAACCTCGTTGTGCATTATCATATTCTTTGATGGTAATTACTTGAGGTTCTAAATATGCAACAAAATTTCCTAACTATTGAATAAACTTAAATGTGCATAGGTTCAAGATAGATTGATTATCAAGTAGTACTTAGCTTTACCTTATGTTTGGCTATAAGGATTTCAATGTGTAAGGCTTTATTATGGGATGGGTTGATGGGAGGCATATTTTTTTGGCTAAAAACAACTTGATAGGTAGAAAATAGGTGACATACAAGTGTCTAGAATTGCTTAGGATCAATGGCATTAGGAACGCATGATTATTGCAAGGCTTGACCTAATATATCTCTATGGATTGGGGATAATTTAAGAATCTCTAGGATGGATATTTTTGTTGAATTCTTCCCAAGGTGCTCTAATAGGTTATATTGGGAGCTTTGGGAGGATGAAGTGGATTGTCCTAGAACATTAAATGTTCCACATCTAGTGGTGATAGCACAATTGGGATTCTTAGCTTTGATTTTGATAGCTACAAATTGCAAAGCATTATGGGTGATGTATCCCACATTATCATAGTTATGAGGGGATTTTTCCTATTAGATGTTATTAGTACGATTATTTTAAGATTTTCCTTGATTAGGACTAGTGGATGTCGACGGATTGGTTTGGAAATGCTTTGTGAGTAAATTTTAGTAGATTCCCTACACTAATACATTTGATTGCAAAATACGACGAAACTGTCCGACGAAATATGTAAAATTCGATGTTCATCAGGTGCTTGTAAAATTTGATGTGTAATTTCCAATTTTTTGAAATTTTATCCCCAACGTTCGTCAAAATTTTGACGAACCTGGGGTTTGTTGAAATGTCAACTATCATTTTCGTCAAATTTTCAACAAACATGAAAAATTAAAAAAAAATCAAATTATGGCCGACATAAAGAAAAGTGAGTTTGCGCCTGATTTATTGTGGCAGTGTTTTGCTCTACTTGAGACAGTTTGTGGAGAACTAAGGATGATTTTCTTGGGAAAAATTAGAAAAAATTCAAGAAAATATCACCAAGTTGAGGGTAGTCATTGTCTTTTTGTAGAATTTAGTTGTGAAGTCAGATTTGTAGTTCCAGGTTTGAAAATCATATTTTAAAGCAACATCTCATCGATTTCATTTTTAGAGGTTAAGGGTTTTGAGAATTTCATGTCCAAATTTTGTTGTGTGGAATCACCATAACATCACAACTAAGGAACAGATTCTTGTGACTGTAATTATGTGATCCATAACTCTATTGGTCATGTGGCACAGTTGTGCTATAATAAATATAGGATGCATTCATGTGTGACCCAAGTTTAATGTGGCTATGTTGTGATAGAAATGGAGGCACTCATTTAATGTAGTTAATTCAGGTTGTATAATATAGGTGTCAATCATCATTGGGTGCATTCAGGTTGTCTCAAGTTTAATAGGTTAGGATGTAATTATAGCATGATCGAAGAGTGATTACCTCTTGCTGCAATAAAGAGCCTATAACTCTGGTTGATATGCAGAGTGGTTGTGTTATATCAATTATGTAGTGCATTCAAGCACAACCCATGTTTAATGGGCTATTCTAGAGAGTGATCAAGATTTTCTAAACCTTATGAATGTTACTTGACATACATTTGCATAATCTCAAATTCCTTCAGAGGCTTTTGAAGTATCAATGTATCCTATATAGGGTTTAGAATGATTTCTTTTAATTAAAAAAATAAATAAATGATGTATTCCCTGTAATTAGATAATGTGGAGATCTCCTAAATCTCCCCTAGCACACTATCCTCTTTGGCACTATATTCATTACTCTAGCTACTAGGGTTTTTGCATGTGACATCTTTAATATCTTCATGACCATGGCTTTTAAATAGATCTCAGTCTTTTCTTTAATCCTTTTCATGGTAACCCTTGAGTTCCATAATCCACCTTCAATCTCTTCTAAGAATGTTGTCTTAAGCTAAACTACATAGTATGCATATAAGCAAGTCCTTCATACCTGCCATTGTTCCAAACCACCACTCACTGCATTGCTTAAAATGTTGCCTCCATAAGCACAATAGCATGTTTTAAAATCATGGTTGCCAGTGATTGACCATTAAGGTCACCACTTTCATCATGAAGATACAATGAGATTTTTGTCTTCAAACTCAAGGCATTATGGAAGATAATGTATCAATGGATTTATTTTGAGGATTAGTGTGTGAGATAAACTAACACATAAAGCATGTAATCCAAAGATCCTATCAAGAACAATGAAAACTAAAACAATTATACCTTTGATTCGCATGAGTTTCCATTATTCACCTTGATAGTACCTTCTTGCTTGTTGGTTGACATGTTGCCCTCAGATTCGTCGTGTGAGCAATCTGCAAATAGATGTCTATGTCCTACACCAAGCTTTGAAGGATTTGCACAAATGCCTAATGCCTATGTCTATGAAAAAATAACTCTAAAATGCTAAATTAATCTAAGTATTAATATGACAAAATATTGTAATCTATGTGCGTAATCAAAAAGTGAGAGGAAAATGACATTTTATAGAAAATGTCATTTTGAATGGACGGGTGAGATCAGATTCTAAGAAAGACCTAGAAAGAGAGGTCCAGATTAAATCTGAGAATCCCTAATTAGGGTTAGGGAAAATTCATTAATCGAACGGTCAAGATAATATCTCAAATAATTGGATCGACGGTGGAGAATAAATGAGGAAATTAATTAGAAAATAAAGATTTTCGAAAATCAAGAAGATAAAGACTGCTTGATTTGTGAGATTCAAAAAATCAAGAAGATAAGATTTGAACTAAAGATCAGATTTGAAAAATCAAGAATCTACCCGATTACTTGATTTTTAGAAGATTGGTTGCCACTTTGAATTAAATTAATTCAAAATATGGATTTTATGAGATAATAAATAATCTTTTTCAGATTATTTACCAAAATGGACTATCAGTTAATAATGTGACATTTAAATAATTTAATTTATTTAAAATGAGAGGAATATTAATTTGGCAATTAAATAATTAAATATAATTATTTAATTTAGAAGATAAGACCAATAATTAAATAAATTAATAAATTTATTTAATTGTGACAATTAGTGACATATTAAATAAATAAATAAATAAAATTTATTTAATTAAGGGAAGACTTAGACAATTAATGATGTATCTAATAAATAAATAAAATTTATTTATTTAATAATCATGAAGAATACAAGGACATGAATTAATTAAATAATTATAAATTATTTAATCAATAGTAGAATGTGAACCAAGGACATAATTAAATGTCACAATTATGCTAGGACGAAAGTGGTAAAAATGAAGCTTGTAGGCCTAGGTCATTTTTATGTGTCTACAGATAACATTGTGAATTGTTTGTTGTGTATGATTCAATTTTCTTGCACATTTACTACTTTGCTGACTTCCTTTAAGACTGGGTATTGCACCCTCAACTCACTCACTATCACTTGAAGATTCCTTTCCTAAGCATCCTTCTATAAAATCAAACTATGCCCTATAGACTGCCTACTTACTACAGGGGACTCATTGTTTCATGGTATTGTAGTTCTTAAGATCCTTCAACCTTATTGACACTACTTCATAGTCCACAAGGTATTATTCACTATTCTCCCATCTTTGGTGAGTCTCAACACTGCTCAAACATGCAATCCACTACCTCCATTATACAATATTAATGGCTAAGAAGAAACATTGAACCTATGATTACCATCGCTACTTCATTTGGATAGTCATTCCCTGCTTGCATTTGCCTTGCTCTAACACTACCAAAAGCATTTGAAAACCCTTAAGGTTAGCAAGGGGTAAGGAAACTCACCGTTAAAATCTCCACTTTACTATGCAAGGTTTGAGCTTTATTATCTTGTCACTGCTTAGCCTGTTTTTGACTGTCACATCTCAAGTGACTGTCATTCTTCTTACCTATAGATTGCATTTACAAATGTCACTAAGCTACATAGTGTGCTTGTTATTGGCTACAATCTTTAGATTGCAAGATTTTGTTATTACCTACAATGTCTCAATCTTTCTGGTATTGCAACCTCACTAATCCGCTATAGTTATTGTTTATGTTTCTACGGAGGCCTAGGGTTTGTACCCTAATCATGTTCTTACCAATGCTTCTGTTGTTTTTTATTAGGGCTCTCTCAATGTTGAGGGCCCTAGGGATAAGCTCGTCATAAGAAGTGACACATTACATCTTTAACTAAAAGGATAAATCTGTATTGACATTAGCAATGATGATTCTGACTTGTTGCTCCTTAGGAATGGGTCACTTTCTCTTACTAGCTCGCTACCTCCATTGTTGTAGGAATTTTGTGATCAAGTTCAATATTCTAATTTTAGGAGTCTTAATGGTTGGAAATCATAGTAAAATCAGAATTCAATAAGTTTTGGAATTGGCATTGTAAAGTGTTTTTTGAGGTTATTAACTTCAGACTATCTTCTCTTTTGCAGGGGTGGTTGCATGCCAAATTTTTTTGGTGTAAAATATCAGAATTATTAGATTATCTTACCTGTCTATGAATAAAAATTATTGGAGTGTGAGTTTGATATTTTTTGAAGATCTAAATAGTCAAGCTTGGTAAAGAAAAATCATGTCAGATAATATTAGTCCAGAATAAAATGAAGAGACACTTGATAGATTGTGGGCTAGATTGAAAAGAAAGGGTGATGGGAAATGTTATTGTCCTTGCAATAATTACAAGGGCTTAAAGACGAGACGACTTTTAATCACAACAGCTGAGAAACATTTTAGGCAGCATGGTCACATTGAAGGGGGGCATGATTATCATTCATTGGTAAGTTGTTCATTATATGTGTTTATATTGATTGAATTTGTAAATAAGTGCTATCATAATAGTGGTTTACAATTCCTGAGAGGAATGAATTTTAGCTAAAATCACATGTTTTTAGAAAATATAATGATTTAAGCCTTAAAAAGTTCCATTTTAAGGATTCCAATTGAAGAGGGTTTGATCAAATCACCTTAGATCAAACCCCCTTGGATATAACCTCGCTAATTTTAAACCATACTTATAAATGCGTCTCCTTTACACCTATCAAAATGCTGATAAAAAATCACTTTTGATTTAGATTTTGGGGGATCAAATGAATTCATCTAAAATTTATTTCAAATGATTATGGCATTCCTCAAAACAAGCTATCCAATGAATATAATTTTAATATGTTTTGGTTTTGTTATGTATTTGTTTTTTAAGTTTTATTAAACATAAGTTTTTCATTGAAAATGAATTTCTTTGTTCTTCACATGTGGAAAAATAGAAGATTATCAAAAAAAAAAATTAAAAATATGAGTGCACTAGATATTGAAGTCCTTGATCCAACAAATCAAATAAAATAAAATTTTGACATATACAAAAAAAGTTACGCGTTATACAGTCGCGTTGTGTCTGAATTGTAATTTGTTTGAGTTTGAAACTTGATTAAGGAAGAAATATTCAATAAAAACTATCTAACCAAGTGAAGCACTAGATATCAGAGTTACAAATCTAAATTTGAAAGAATTAGAATTTTATCTTCATGGAAAAAAATTTATATGCTATGCTGTGTGCCACTTTTTAAAAATGTTGTTTTCTGAAAAAAATCTATTTTCGTGGGAGATGGAAAAAGAAGTGCAATTTGATTCCAAAAATTTTGAAAAAATATTTTAGAATCTATGTGACAAAAATTTGATGAGACTCTAGTTTGCACCCCATCTTCAAATTCCCTCACGCTTTAGTCAGCTTATAGTTGCCCTCATCGTGAAGATTTAGTTAAAATAATAATTTCAAGTATCCAAATTTCTTTATCAAAAAATTGTAAAACCACTATTATGGGATCACCCAAATGTTTATATATTATTTTTAAAATTATATATATATATATAATCACTCTTCTGATCGGGCGATCATGGTTTATTTGTGTCTATCATTATTATAGAGGTGGGGCACCCTAGGGCAGATGATATGGATTATCACGGCCCGAAGAATGTGGTTTTGCAAGCGGACAAACATGGAGTTGTGAATATCGAAGATGAAGTTAATGATCCTATGGATGAAGATGATCATGTGCCAGAAAACATAGTTGAAGATGATGGTACGTAATACTGATCCATGCCACATTTAGTGGCGTAGCCGATCATGATGATCAAGATGACTTTGATGATGTTCATGATTTACCCGTACTTGAGAAGGCATACGAGCCCCTTTATGAAGGCTCCCAAAGAAATATTCTCTTTGTTGTATTGTTGTTGTTGAACTTGAAGGTTATGAATGGTTTATCAAACATAGCAATCTCAGGGATGTTAAGGTATGTCATATATTTCATCTTCTTTCATCTATTTTAATTGTTGTTAGTTCATCAATAGTAAATAAAGGATGAAATATGTACCATTAATATTCTTTATATGAACAAATTATTTTTTGTTGTAGATTGATTGGTGAATTTTTGTTACCACCATCAAATATTTTACCTCGCTCATACTGAGATTTATGTGCCATTATGAAAGATATCTGAATGGAGTATCAAGCAATAGATGCATGTCTCAATGATCATATTATATATCATAAACAACAAGAATTTGCAACAGAATGTCCAGAATGTCATATCAGTAGATATCAAACAGATCAACTAACAAAAAAAGTGTCTCGCAAGGTTCTTCGTTATATTCTCATTATTCTACGTATGCAACGATTATTTAGGTGTGAAAGCTTAGTGCAATTGATGGATTACCATGCACGGAATAGAAGTAGAGATGGCATTCTTCGAATGCCTACAGATGGTTCTACATTTAGGGAAATTGAGGAAAAATGGCCACACTTTAAAGAAGAACCTCATAATCTCAGGGTTTCATTGGGAGCGGACAGTGTCAATCTATTTGGAGAGCTGAGATCTATTTACTCAGTGTGGCCTATTTTTGTTATCAATAATAACATTCCTCCATAGATGTCAATAAAGAGGGAGCACATAATGTTGTCAATGACTGTTCCAGGTATTTGTTTAATGACATATATTTTTTTTCATTCAATAGTCATGTACATTAATTTATATATATTGCAATAAAATGGTTATAATAATTATGTAATGTTTATGTTCATTCAACTAGGTAAGTACCAAGTTAAAGATATGAATGTATATATCGAGCCTCTTATAAATAAAGTTACTAAAAGTTATGGAGATGGAATCACTGTATAGCGTCATGGAATTGTCTGAGCAAAATTAATTTCAATTCCATGCAATGCTTGTATGGACAATTCAGGATGCCCCAAGGCTAACACATTTTGTGGTATGTTATAACGTTTGACTGCACTTTAACAATATTTAATTTGATGAAGTAGATATCATGAATGTTTTTAAAATAATCTATTCATTATATATAATTATAAAAATTGACATATTTAATTCAATTATATATCATCTTGCAGGTCTTTAAACAAAGGAAAAATTGCATGTTCAATTTGTGGTCCAAAGATGAAATCTCATCGTTCAACAAGTTTAGGAAAGTAGGTGTTTGATGAGTATAGGAACTTCCTCCATAGAAATCATAAGTATCGAACTACTGAAAAACATCTTTCAATGGGAAAGAAGAGACTACATCAAAACCACGAAGAATGTCACCTCGCATATGGAAGTTGGAATATAATAGAATTAATCGTCAAGGTTATACATCGGATCAAATTGTTTATCTATCATATATGATATGTTTTGAATTTATATTTTTATATTGTGTTGTTTTTACTCATGTTGTAATTGACAATGGTTGTTGTTGTTAATTTGTTTAACTTATATGCTTCATGAAGGTCGTCAAGGCATTAATGGTCGGCTTCCACAAGGACTGAAAAGTTATCCCAAACAATTTAGTAAGTTGCCCTACTATGAGCAGCTACAAATTGTGCATTTGTTTGATACAATGCATATCGAAGAGAATATAATAGAAACATTATAGAAAATATTGGATAGAAGGCATGACAAAGAAAAAATTGTTAAAATTTGTAGTGACATTCAGGAAGCCAATCATGCAATGAAAAATGTCATTCAATTAAATAGTGATGGAGACCAAATTAATATAAGTGCCCTTCCTTGGTTATTAATAGAGCAGCAAAGCAATGCTATAAAAGTAATACAAAAATTGATTTCCCATAGAGTTTGTGCGAACACATAAACAATATAATAACAAAGAAAGGTGAATTTGGTTGAGATAAGCATGAGGATTGGCATACCTTCATTAAAGGTAATTATTCTGGTATCCATACCTTGTATAGTCATGTACTTTTCGATTGTATTGTGTTTACTACTTTTGGAAAAATAATGAAAGATCATTTATAATTGACTGCGATTATGTTCTACCTCTATCTCGGACAACTTTGACAACAATGTCAAACCCAAGTTATATGATCTTGGAAAATACATAGGAGGTAAGAAATGGCGAGAGATTTGTTCAATTCGTTGTAGCATCTTATAATTTCTATTTGTTTTACTTGTTATGTAATATACTGTATATTTTTTGTTAAATCTCGTTAATATATTTTCCCCTTGAATCACTTGTAGATGGTTGTCATCTAAAGAAATCCATAAAGAAGATATAAATTATTGGAAGAGAAAAATTCCTCGTCTAATGTGTGAAATGCAAAAGTGTCTACCTTCAAAAAATTTCACTGCAGAAGAACACTACCTCATACACCAAGTTGAGGAGATTGAATTGTGTGGACCTATACACACAAGGTCAATATGGATGGTTGAGAGGCACTTGAAATTTTTGAAGGCTTTGGTTGGACAAAGAGCACATCCTGAGGGTTCTATGGTGGAGGGATATATGGTATACTAGACCATGGTGTACATTAGTGAATATCTTCCTAAGTTTGCAGCAAAGATCCATTTAGATCATATTTGGGATCCCAACTCCAATAACAAATTCGAAGGGGAGTACCTATTGGGGAAAGGTAAATTGAGGAAAGTGAGAGGTAATTATAAGATGGTCATAGAGATTAATTGGAATGCATTTTACATATGGTTTTTATGTATATTTTACTTATTTAATTTTTAATCTTCAATATACATCAATTATAAATTAAGGTCATATACTGTGGTATTTAACTAATTATACGTCGTTTGTGAATTTCAATTTATTTTAGTATAGTTGGTTGAGAGTAGGATGCACTACATTTGTACATCGCCAACAATCTTGATTGGATGACGGTATGGATTCAACGATGTCAACAATCTGGTCACGCATTAACATGGGAAGGTGTGGCTTCATTGCTTAAAGAAGCTCATCGTAATGGAGATTTCAATGTTACACAAAGGGAAATTGATTTAGCATATGGTTTAAGAGATAAACAGGTACGTATAAATATATTAATCACCCATATTATTTAATTATTTTCAAGTATATTGATGTATATATATCTTGAGATTGTTTTCTTTGCATACGATGGCCAAGAATAAATATGTTTATTAGTAAAACGATGTGCAATGTTTTACATGTTTGACATATTGTAGGTGAAACACCACAAGGCTATGTGGTGCAATGGTTGTAAATTTCAAATCAAAATGTTATGACATGAAAAAACTTCTAATGATTTTGGTATAACTTCTGATCTTTTTGGTGACTAATGTTTCATCTAGAAGCAACATACATCCAGAAGTCTCAAAAAATTGATACTATGGGATTTTGGATGATATACTTGAGTGTGACTTTAAGTCCTTCAAATTAATTTTGTTTGTCATCCTTATGGTACAAGCTACAATTGAATGAAAAATTATCCTGAGAGAATTGTTATTGAACATGATAATGGATTTACCATGGTTAATACAAGGTTGATCAAGCGAGCTGGAAATGAGCCCTATGTTCTTCCAAGCCAATGTGAGCAGGTATTTTACTCAAAGGTTCCAGGTAAACTGGGTTGGTCATTTGTTGTTAGACATGATCCAAGATGAAGGTTGGTAAAGTATAATGTGGTGGAAGAAGAAGATACCGAAGAACTAGAAAATGATGTAGATGATGATCAGGATCAACGATTAGTTGATGATGTCCCTGACAAAGATGTCGAAGAGGAGGAACTAGATGATGATGATGTAGGAGTTAATTTTTATGAAGATGACACTCGTGTGGATGATGACATTATCAAAACTGATATCGATGATGATGATGATATGACCAATCCTTACAATGTCGAATCTGGATCGGATGATACAAACAAAGAGTTGGATGAAGAAGAAGATCAATGACATTGAAATGTATAAGTTACTTCATTATATTATCTATTTGATATTAATTTCTTGATAGAATTATATTTGACTTATGTGGTTGCATAATTAATTCATGATGTTTTTAATTTTTATGCCATTACATAATTAATTTAATGATGTACTTTTTAATGTTTGAAAGGTCAAAAAATTAAAACATTTCAATAGTGATATTAACAACCTTGAAATTAGTGTGTTTTATGTTTCATGTGATCATAAAAGATTAAAAAGTCAGTTGTAGAGGTGGTTGTTCAGTGGTTGACGTGTATGTTGGTTCTTTTTACAATGTAACCGGGTTTGTCTTCTAATATACCTATGGAATTGCCAATTCCAATTGATGGCAACTCGAAGGACTTGGACCAACTGATGAGGACTTTAAAAGCCT